>LOJH01058726.1:0-11365 GCA_001685095.1 Ellobius talpinus
GACCTGGATGGAGGGGGGAAGACCTTGGACTTCCCACAGGGCAGGGAACCCTGAAAGCTCTTTGGACTGGAGAGGGAGAGGGAGGGGGAGGGGGAGGGGGAGAGAAATGGGAGGAGGGAAGGAGGTGGAAATTTTTAATAAAAAAATAATAACCTATGGTGAGCATACCACTACATAAATGATTCTAAAAAGGAAAGAAAGTACATTGAGATCTTTGCTTTTGAAAAGCAAGTAAGAGTAAAATTAAGATATTGGATAAAAAAACACAGGAGAAAAATAGAAGCTAAACAGTATCTTCATCTCTTAAAAGGAAAATAAATAAAGATAAAAGCAGGAAAAACTACCTCTCCATAGGAAACAGGATGTGATTTATAATTTTAGATGATGAGAGCTCAATTAGAAGAATAGCTAAATGTGTCGAAACAAAGATTTATAAGGAAAGCAATGGATGCTAAACATGAGGCCTAGAGATGCTGAGACTCAGTGATATGTAGGGTCCTCATATTTTCTCTCCAATTCAAATTTTCATGAAAGCAATAAAAGAGAAATACAATAATTTTCTAACTTTTATATTGGACCAGATTTTCCCTGACATGATTTTATTATCATAGCTGAGGTGATTGAGGTAAGTGGCTACTGATAATTTGGTTTCAGTACAGAAGGAAAATGGAATGTTGACCTTGTGAGCAATGAAGCAATCACCGAATCTCCTAAAAAAAGGAAGAAAGAAAGAAAAAGAGAGAGAGAAAGAAAGAAAGAAAGAAAGAAAGTTTCCCCCTCCCCTACACCATCTTCTCTCTTCAGCACACCAACTTTCTCTCTGAAAAAACTAACTCTGAAAAATACAGCCTAAAATTACGTACATATATATATATATATATACACAGACACATCAGTCTGTCATCTAGTCATTCATTCTTCCATCCTAATCATTTTATTTTGAAGTAATTCATTACATAAATCAAGGAGTCTCAAAGGTATTAAATATAGCTCAAATCACCAACATTTGGTAATGTTTGAATCCTCAAAAGTACTTCAAGCTAGAGAGGTTGGATATGTTACCGTCTATTCTAGGCCTGCAGTATCCAGTCTGAACTTGGGTATGTTGCTGAGAACCTGTGTACTCTTCTCACAGAAGATCTCATCCCATCCAGATGCTATGGCTTGTATCTTAAATATTTCACAAAGGCCAGGTACTAAGATACGATCAGGAGCCAGTGAGCTCTAAAGGCTGAAGCCTTAAGCTGTAGAGGGAGTCTAGCAGAGGGAAGTTAAGCCATGCATTTGAAGGACTTTACTAGTCCCTCTAGCCCTGCCTCTTTACCTCCCCTCCCCTCTCAGCCATAGTGAGAACAGGTTTCTTGCTCCATGTGTTCTCTGTCATGACATCCACTAACCAAATGCCCAAGAACAACGAGGAAAAGTGATGTAAGAAACCCCAAATCAATCATAAATCAAAATAAAACTTGGGGGTTTCCTATCCCACATATTTTGTCACAGTGATAGAAAGCTGACAGATTACAGGTTAGTAAATATTTTATAGATGAAGAGAGAGCAGTCAGTAAACCTTTACCAAGAGGGCCTGCGAGATTTGTTTATTCACGTATTCAACAGATACGTATCAAATACTATGTATCAGGTACCTCTGTGCTGGACACACAGGGAACAGTGATAGAAACAGCAGGTGTATTTCTTGCTCTGTGCCAATTACACAAGACCAGGCATTCATTTGAACAGTGGAAATGATACTTGTGAATGCAGAAAAGCTGAATGCACTGTTTTAATCACCTAGTTATTTTCACCCTCCATGCTGGGGGTAAGGATATAGCTGAACACATGATACCAATAATGAACAGATTAAACTTACAACAAATCACTATCACAGAAACTTTCAGCCCAGGTCTAAGCATTGCATGTATATAAGTCACATGAAGACTGGAGTCAGAAGCAGTGTGAATGAGCAGAGGCTAAGTGAGGCAAGTGATACAGACCCCAGAGGGCAAGAACTTAGGTTCCCATGACAAGATATCTGGCTTGTTTGAATAATTCCACAAACTGGCAGGAAATTGGAGCCCAGTACTCAGATATAAAGTTGCCCCACCTGGTTTCCATTATGCCCAAAGGCCTTACCCACAGGGGAATAATGGGAAGAACTTATGATTAGGTCATTCAAGGCTGTATTGCTTTTACCAAAAACTTCAAGGCTTACTTCACACTATAGAATTGATTCAGAGGATGGCTCATGGTCCACACTGGAGGTTTAATATGACTTGATCAGAAAGACTTGGTCACTGAGACAGAACTTACCCAGAAAATCTCCTCTTTCTCCTCCCATCACCCCCCTACTTTTTACGAGCCACACAGCTCAAGCACATAATGATTGCCTAGGGTCACCCTAGCTTGCACCCTTTCCCTCAAAGGCTGCACTCTTACCAAGGTGCCTCATTTCCTTCCCATGATGATATGGGGCCAGCAGGCAGGGTGAGGACTTCTCTGAAACAACCTTTCTCACAAACATGAGTAAAGCCAATAAAGACACAGCCCTATTCATGTCAGTGATCAGACACTCACTAGCACACATTATAGGTATGCAGAGCTGGCTCCCTCCAGAGAGGGCAGATATCTTGAGACACAGAGCCGTTCACAGGGAGAAGGGAAATGACACTCTGCTTGGTGGGCCAAGTGCCTGTCCTGAGCATAATATTATCATTACTGAGCAGAGGGAGAAACAGTGAGAAAAAAATAATCATTCCAGAAGTTTTCTCTCACTAGAAGTGCAAATGGTTTGTTTGCTCACTGCAAGATATTGGAAAGCCCTGTGAAAGCTGGCTCTTGAGATACATAAAGTGGAATCTGAGTGGTTTTTATGAGATTTGATAAAGAAGGGAACCTTAGCATTCAATAGTCTGGCAACCCAAAATCATTTTTTTGGGAAGAAAAGGTCACCTTCCAAATACTAACTACTCGCTGGTATCAGTTCTGCTCAGGTCTCTTTTGGCATCCTGCATCATGAACAGTTTCCTTGCTTTGGGCTTGTTCCACCCCTGGGGTGGCCTTACTGGTCAGGGTGTTTCTAAAGCCTCCCAGAAGAGAAAGGAGAATGTATAATCTGATATCTCTGTCTGACCTCTGACAGGATGGATCTGTGGATTCTCACTCTCCACACACATCAGTTACCATATTTCACCCTAGCAAGGGACTAAGTGGGCATGCAATATCATTTGTCAATAACCTTCACGAGGTTTTTTTTTCTTCATGTTTTTCCCTCTTGTTGCCTGGCTTCTTCCTTTGGGGCCCCAGGAGAGATAAAGACAGTAGGGACTGAGGCTTTCCCTGTCTGTCTTAGTCATAAGAAGAAGATTGTGGTAAAGAAAAACGCTACAACCTATAATGTGATTTTCTCATCTATGACAGGTCCATCCTTCTGTGGCTGATTTAATATGGCAGACTCCTTTCTTCACACTTCTTAGAACTTCCCTTATTAATATTTATTGGGCACAAACCATAATATAACTTCATAAATTTATTGATGAGTAGATAAAAGGACATCTGAAAATCATATCCCAACTACCATCCTTTTGGGATTACCAGAAAATATGAAATAAAAGCCAATGGATACATGTCTATACTGAGCCAAAAGATATGGTTATCCTTTCCTGTATTGTAGATTAAATAATGTGCAGGGCATTTTCATTTAGTGCAAGGCACAGTGATTTGATCAAACCTCTGGGTTTCATAACCTTGTGCGGTTTCTTCTCAGGCTACTCAGGAGTGCTACTTTTCTAATTCTTCTACCATCAGGTAGATCTTACTAAAACAGCAATTAAAGAACATAACACTGTGGTAAATGAAACTTTATGCTAAGATAATAATAAAGAAGCAATATAAGCTATAAACTGTGTATACATTTTGAATACAATTGTACTAAAAATACATCTTATGGGAGGACTAGGGATATATACCATATAAGCAAGGTGGCAAAGAGAATTCTTCATCATGGCCAGCTCTAGTTCTAACTGTGTTTTGTACATAACTACCCCATGTGTGAGAGTGAGTGTGTGTGTGTGCGTATAAACATATGTGCTCATACTTTCTGAATTTCATATTTGTATTAATGATATATCAACAAATATTTTTAAATGTTTACATGTACATATAAAGTATATGCTGATAAATATTTTAAAGTGCCTGTGTATAGAAAATAATAATAGCACTTCCAAACCACAAGCAAAGCATAGCACTTTACAACTTATTTATTGTAGAAGAGAAAGCCTGAGCTTGAAGCACACGTATGAAGCTTTGTCTCTTGCTTTATCTGTCTTTGTGGACCTCAGTTTTCTCAGCTGTAAAGATGAAGCTACCTCCTCCTTCCCCACAGGGACGCCCTAAGAGCAAACGCTGAACATCTGCAGAAGCATCTCCCTCATGGCTGGTGCTTGGAAGCACACAGACAGTGCCCCTAGTCTGATCCTATACACAACCCCTTTTATTCCATGTGGGGGTCCAGTCCTGGGTTTGACGTGGAACACTCTGCAGAGATGACATTGTGGATGCTTTAACAACTTAGAAAAAACAAAAACACTAGACAGCCATTTTTAGATCTATGTTTGAGGCTTTATTGCACCTAAGAGAATGCCCATATCTGCAATATCTGCTGTCTGAAGCAATTTATGATGTTCTGTAGGACTTTCTGACAAGATAAAGGCTTTCCTCATTTACTCACAGTGAAAGAATGACTCTGGGGTGTGTGTGTGTGTGTGTGTGTGTGTGTGTGTGTGTGTGTGTCTTTTTGAAGGTCTTTTCACTTCTGATTTAGGCTTTTTGTTCTTCTTGTTTAAAGAGACATCTAAAGTTAGGAAACCAATGACTTTTGTAGCCCCAAACTTTAAATGACCTGGAGTTGTCAAGACAGACACCATCCTGGGACTTAGCCCAATTAATGATCCCAGATTAGGCAGAGAGGCACACCTCTGTCTCTGCTGTCTTCATTGGTATCCAGGGTGCCAAACAAAATAGTCACCTTGTTCCAGTCAACTGGAAGAAGAGAAAGAAAGTTCTCAAAGCAAAATCCAAGTCACCTTGAACACTCTAATTAGAGAGAGTGGGAGAAAATGTTGATTTTGACTGAAAGAAATATTTCTCAGTTGTGGGTGCTACCGTTCACCTTTCCAATCAAAAGGTAACATTACTGGCATGAGGAGCGGTCAAGCCAACGTAAAACAGTGGTATACGCTAAGGGTGAAGAAGTCCTTCCACATGATCGAAGGGCAGGGGTGCCCTTCCAGTGTGGCAGCATTTCAGTCTTAGCACGTAGAATAGAACACAGGTAGCTCATGATTGGGGTGATGTGTGTATAGTGATACAACGTCTCCTGAACAGCCAATTCTAGAGCAAAGATAGGAACCTTCGGATCTAGTCCTGCCTCAGCTTCCAGGGTAGCACGGGAGAGCAAGTCCCAGATCCTGCAGTCCCCTAGACATGGAGCTACACCACTAAAAGGCTCTTGGTGTCTAGGTTCCTACTTAAACCTAGACACCAAGTGGCGAGTTTTATTTCTATGGAGAGATGTTCCTATTTTTGAGGAAAGTTTCAAATCCCTTTTATGCGATCTCCAAAGAGGACTAGAGTCCAGAGCCTAATTTAGAGAACAGCCAAACCACATGAATTCAGGAATTCTTCTTAGGCCTCATTTGTTAGGGCAATGATTTCCAGCTATAAAAATAATAAACACTTGTTAAAGAAAATTTGAAAAAATATAATTAGTAATGTAAAAATGGACCATATTTTCACTCTTATCTTGCTTTACTTTTCATTCCTTTAGACTCAGTTTAATCAGTACTATTTCTGGCAAATAATGGGGGCTCAACATCACTAACATATATAATTCCACCAGGAGAGAGTCACCTGGGACTCTGATTCAGGAAGACAATTTGTACCCCCCTGTGGCCTATTAAAGCCAACTGGGACTGTGAGTCACTTTCCACAAGGTCTCTGCCTGTCATTCACGAAGACATAAAATCCCCAAACAGAAACTCTGGAATTTTATTTCAAATGTCACCTTCCTCTTAAATATTTACCACATAAATATTGTTTTTTTTCTCACCAGCTATCATTATTGGAAAGCAGGCTTTCTGGAATTTCAGCTTGCCAAGACAGAATATAGATGCTTTTCTTGTTTGACTCTTGGAAAATACCAGTTTTACTGGTAGCAGAATGCTGCAGACAATTGAAGATACAGGTGGTGAGCAGTTGTCAGGGAGGCTGTTATACTGGCTTGGGAACACGCTCACTATTACTTGCCACAGACAGTCTCCGGTGTGACATATCTCTTCAGACAAAAAACCCATTTAATGTGTGAGGTCCTAGTGTTAGGCATGATTGGGACAATTGTCATCAGGTTCACAGAGACACAATTGATCCAATTTCCTCCCTGTAGCTGGGAATTAAGGGAAGAATGAAGCTATCCAGGTTGTTATCATCTCTAAGCCTATGATTTCATCTGAGGTCCTTCTGTCTGTGTGTTGCTTTTATTGGTTAATAAATAAAGAACTACTCTGAGCCTATGGCAGGAAAGAACAGAAGTAGGCAGCAAAAGGTAGTCTTTATACTGGGAGAAAGAAAGGCAGAGTCAGACTGATGCTGGAACCAGAGTCAGACATGCCAAAACTTTGCCAGTAAGCTACAGCCATGTGGCAATACACAGACTAATGGACGTGGCTTAAATTAATATGTAAGAGTTAGCCAATAAGAAGCTAGAGCAAATGAGCCAACAGTGATTTAATTAATACGGCTTCTGTGTGAATATTTTTGGGATAAGCTAGCCTGGCGGCTGGGAACAAACAAGTGACCCTTCTTACTACAGAGTAGTGGGAAAAGAAAAATAAGGATATATTATGTGAGTAAAAATATATTTTCAATCAAATTCCTCCCCCAGTAAACAAACAAACAAAAAAAGAACTGTCCCATGGTGGGAAAAAATAGGAAAAGATACTGATGGGTTCCAGGAGAGCCAAGGAAGCACAATCCATGAAAAAATTTCTAGCTAATAATTTTGGAAGTCACTGAAAATATCAGAATAATTAATAGCGTAAAGAATTCCCTGTGCTCAGCCCTTAGATACCATGATAGGAATGCTATTACTGGAGCACATTATTTAAATCAAGCCATAGTGAGCTGCATATCATAGGGAACCATACCCCATGCTAAGATATATATATATATATATATATATATATACAACCTCTGCTGTAAAAGGAAATAATTTGAAAGAATGAAATTTCATATCAAGAATGATGAAGTACCATAATCTTTGCCCTAGTTACAGGAGAGATTAAAATGAAGTGAACCCTGCAAAATAAGATTTAGATAAGCAAGGAGACAAGAAATGAGAAACAGAGTTCAAGTCAACCTCTGGATAGAAGTATGTAGGGAATGTAGAAAAATAAGAATAAGCATGTCTAGTTTCCAACTAGGTAAGCAGTGGGCCCATTGGATTCCATGGGCAGGCTTCATCTACAAGAAAAATTATAACAAAACCTGAATTCCCATTGGAATGTGGTCTACTCAGAGACCATTAGCTCTCAGCACTGAAATGCTAGCTTTAAACTGTTCTCAGATTCCATAGATGATGTCTTGGTGAAAGCAGACTGTAATGATGAAATTCAGATAGTCACTGGGTATAGAAGTCCAAAGAAACACTCAAAGACCCCAGGAGATGCTATCCTGTCCCTGCCCCATATATTTTTCTGATGTTTGTTTATTAAGGTTTGGGTGAAGTTATGAATTTTCTTTAAGTGAATACACATGTAGAAAATGGACTGCAAATTTTGAAACCTGACTTTTTCTTTAAAGTTTATAAATACAGCTCCTGTACCAAGGGACAAAGCAAGGCTGCAGATCATATCACAAGTCTGTCACCTGTGAGAGAACAGTGCCAGTCCAGAATCTGAAGGCGTTTTATTACTTTGACCTCATACTTGATTACGTGTATGTTGGACAGTCACCATATACGACCCAAGAACTGAAATAGGAAAAAGGTGAGAACTCAGGATATAGAATTCTGTCAGTTGAGTCAGACTTCTCATCCAGGGTTGAAAGAAACTGGAACCTAGAAAAAGCATCGTTGTGAGTATATTAAAAGTTTAAGCGTTAACTAATACCCTTTAAAATTATATTATGATGCTTTGGGAGAGGAAAGTATGTCACTCAGCCAAATTAGAAGACCCTTCTCTGCTCATTTTATATACACTTTTCTAGATACTCAATTATGAGAAGGAGAAGATTGTAAGTACTAAAGAAGTTACAACCTACAAGGTGATTTGTGGTTTTCTGACAGGTCCACCCTTCTCTGGTTGATTTGCTATGGCCAGCTTTTTCTTTTGCACATCTGGGAACTTTGCTTATTAATATTTATTAGGCAAAAGCCATAATACAGACAGACACTGACGCTTCAGGGCATAGGAAACAAGCTAATCTTATCTTGAAGAAGCTGTTCAGGACAAACAATTAAACAGGGAACTAAAGTTCAGTATAATTATAGCCCTAGGGATGGTGATCTGGTATGTAACTCTGCCTTGAAGGAGGTTGGATCAAGGACAGCATCTATTCAAAGCCAGTATCTTGGAGGAAAACAAGAGAAAGAGTTAGGCAAATAGGAAAATAGAAAGATACCCTAAGTGAAGGCATCACCTCTTCAAAGGAGTCAGACAGAGAAAACGATACATGCAAAAAAAGCACCAGGTTCATGGTGGAGAGTTGCTTCCAGAAAGGATAGCAAATGGCAAAATGCTAATGATTTAAGTTATATTAAGGATCTTAGACTTAATTGTGAGATCAGTGATGTGAGATTCCACTCTGTATGCTATAGAGATGTTTTATTACCATTGGTTAATAAAGAAGCTACTTTGGCCTATGGCAGGGCAGAATAAAGTCAGGCAGGAAATCCAATCAGAGATATATATTGAGAGTAGGTAGAGTCAGAGAGACACTATGAAGGAAACAAATGTTAGAATCTTACCCATAGGTCATAGCTTCGAGGTAATAAATAGATTAAAAGAAATGGGTTAATTTAATATGTAAAAGTTAGTTAATAAGAAGCCTGAGCTAATAGGCCAGATAGTATTGTAATGAATATAGTTTCTGTGTGATTATTTAAGTCTGGGCGGCCGGGAGGTCAACACACTCTCTCCGACTATAAAACAGTGAAGAAATACCAGAGTCTTAAAGATGAAAAGGGGTAAGAATTCACACTTCAGATACTATAAGGGATGTGGGTGAGAGGTCAGGCTGACTAAAGGTGAGAAAAGATTTAGATAATCACACCAAAACTTAAGCAAAAAACGATGAAACCCTGCACCAGAACAGCATAAGGCACAGAAGGAGAATGGATGGATTCAAGATGGGAAGAATCCTGAGGCCTCACCATGAGCCCGACAGAATAAATATGGGAACAGAGTCAAGGAATACTCAAAAGTTACTCTGATGTTGAAAATATAGGGGAAAAGGTGGTTATGGATGGGAATATGAACTCTATTCTTCCATACTTTTTAGTGGCTTTAAGAAGTGTAAGGGGAGATGTGCACCAAATGACTGGTCAGAGGCAGATTTGGACTGAACATGAAGTTACTCATATGTGGATGCTTCTTGGTAGCATCAGAACAGGTGAGTGTGCACTAACAGTGTGTGAAATGAGAAGGGATAGTTATAGACAGTTGTCTAGAGGCATTGTCTGCAGAAGAAGGGGAGAGGTCAACATTCCCTTAACAAAGTGGGCTCTAACCATTTTCAAACATGTTGAAATGAATAGTTCATCTCATTAGATAATATTTATCTGAAATTAAAAAAAATGGCCCTTAAAAATGATACATTGGTGGTGGGATGAAGAAGAGAAGGAAGGGCTTATATCATGGTCCCCAGTTCCATTCCATTTATTGGTGTGTCTGGGTTTATGTCAGTATTGTATTATTTTGATTGACATGGCTTTTCTTCACACTGGAGATTGCATAATGTATTGTTCAGGGTTGTTTGGCTGTCCTGGGATTTTGAATTTCTATATAATTTTTAAGAATTTTTTTCAATTTCTGTGAGTAATTGCACTGGAATTTTGATGAGTATTGTACTGAATCTCCAAGTTACTTTTGGTAGAACTGACATTTTTACAATATTAATCCTACCACTCTATGAGCAAGGAGGTTCTTTGCCTCCTCTGGGATTTTCTTTAGTTGCTTTCTCCAATAGCTTAAAGTCAGAATGCCTAAATTTTTAAAAACAAATGACAAAAAAGCACTGGCACACATATGGGGACAGTGGTATGAGTGCAAACTGGTATAGCCACAGAGAAAATCAGTAGAGGCTCCTCAAAAAGCTAAAAATAAATTTACCATATGACTCAGCAATATCACTCCTGCACATATGCTCAAAGGTCTCCACATCCTACTTCAGATATTTGATCGTTCATGGTTATCACTGTTCTGCCAAAAGAGCCAGGAAATAGAAACCGCTTTATTTCATAGTGAAGGAATACATAATATGAATGTGGTACATATTCACATAGGACTATTATTCAATCGTAAAGAAAAAAATGAAATTTACAGGGAAATAATTGGAGTTGGAAACTTCTATTCTATAGGAAGTAACCAAAACTCAGAAAGACAGAGCATATTGTTCTCATGAAAATGATAGCTTTTGATCTTTAGACACATGTGTTTAGAGTACCCGCAGCAAATGGGAAAATAGTAAGTTGTCATTTGCGGGGGCTACAAAGCAGGGGACAGAACACAGGTAGCATGAACAAGGCAAAGTTGAACAGGAGGGGTTAATGGAGTTTGGAATGAGAGAAGGTGGGAAAGGGATGATGAAAAGGAAAACTAAAGGAAGATCTTTTGAAAAAGATAATATGGAAACCTATTGTTGTGGAGATATATAGATATATAGATATATAGATATATATGCAACTATAAAAGGAGTTTAAATGGAACCACTCTATATCTGGGAGATAATACCTCTCCCAGACAACATAGGCTACCAAAAAGTTCAATGCCAGGCAGATATTACCTGTATTTTTTTCAAGTTGTTGAAGGGTGGAATGACAACACTACCCAGACATCACAGTCTGGGTTTTGTCACTGTTCTATTGCTGAACATACCACATATTTGAATGATAGAACATGGAGAAATCAAGCTAGTTTTGATCTGTAAGTTTTATCCTTCCTGGGTATCATAATGCTAGAAAGTTGTGTGTGTGTTTCCAGGGGATCAAAATGATCAGTAATTGTACACAGTAGTGTACCTTCCAAGCTAAAAGAGATTAAAAGCAATTGATGGAGGAGGGTCATCTGTCTTATATGTTACTTTCATTGGTTAATAA
>LOJH01058729.1:0-11364 GCA_001685095.1 Ellobius talpinus
GGCGGGCCCGGGCCTGGAGGCCGGATGCTGGAGTCGCGTTGGTCCAGGATAACCTCGGTCGCGTTATGATGGCCCCAATTCTCAGGCTCCTCCAGGATGACTGGGGCAGGTAGCCCGGCGCCTGTCCTCGCGATGGCATCGGAGAGTCCCCAGGGACCCCGTCTCAACGTAGCTGATCAAGCGGGCCCCTCTCCGAGCCTTGAATGTGAGCACTTAATCTTTATAAAGTGAGGCCAAGGGTGTGCCCGTTGCTGCCCCCTGGTGAGGTTTTCCCCTGGGCAGGGCGCACCCTGAGGCTGTAAAGTCCCAGTATTTGCTAAGCACTCAACCCAGGAAAAGGGTGTCAACAGTCACTCTGGGACACCTTGGCACGTGGCTTTCCACTTTAGGGACCTCAGCTTTTTTGCCTGGAACATGGAGATATGAATGAGGGCCTCCTGCGCATTCTAGAGGCCCGAGGGAAGCAGAGAGGACCGGTAATGTACCAGCGTTAGTGTGCAGGGGAACTGACATCATGGCCCTGGCTGGACCTGGCACTGTGTACTCCAAGGGTAGAAGGAGCTGTTTGACTTCTGCAGGCTTTGGCCCAGTGGATCCTTGTGTCTCAGTAGCATGTCCTGAGAGTTCCCCTAGCCTAGAAGCCAGGTGGAGCATGGAGGTGAGAGAACGTTGTCTTCCAAGGACTAGGGAGGTAGAGACAGGAAGGGATATGGCTGGGTGGAGAGAGGAATATAAGGTGGGAGGAGACAGGAGTTCAACGCATTCAGTCTGAGGATTTGTAGAGACAGGATCTTGCCCCCTTGGTTCTGAGGATTTTGTAGAGGTAAGAACTAGTGACTGGCTGCTCTGCTTCTCTGATCTTTCCACTTTCACCTCCTAATATCTGACTTTGGGTTTTTATTATTAAGACCAATTAGAATTCACACTACAGGCACCTACCCTGGGAGGCAAGGGAGTCTTGCACTACCTATAGCTTATAAGTTCCTCAACCCCCAGGTCAGCCTACAAAGCCTCTATTGGACTGGACCCGGCACTGCATTAGGAGGTGGGAAGGGAGGCAGGGACGGGCAGCCATGACAGTGCTAGCCTATGATACCCTAGCCAGGGGCCTGGCATATCTCATGGGAGCAAAACCATGGCAGCTATCTTGGCCCATTATGTTAGACAGTTTGTGTCTATGACAGAATGACCAAGCAAAGCAACTTAAAGGAGAGATTATTTAAGCTCACTGTTTCAGAGGATTGTGTCTATGGCCAGCTGGCTTCATTTGGCTCCATCACGGTAGGCTTAAGGTGAGGCTAAAACGTTATGGCAGAAAGGTATGGCAGGGGAAAGCTGCTCGCCTTATAGTAGCCAGGAAGCAGACAGACAGAAAGACAAAGGCAGGGTCCAGGGAAAGGTGTAACCTTCAGAGGCATGTGTCAGAAAGCAACCTCCCTTAACCCATATACTTCTACCACATCCAAGTAATGCCCTCAGATTATGAATCCATCGATTAGATCAGAACCCCGGGGGTCCAGTCACCTCTCAGTGCTCAGATCCACCGAAAAGGTTAGGTTAGCTAGCCATGAGCTCCAGGGATACACCTGTTTCTCTGCTCCTATCTTGCCATCACTAGAATTACAAGCACACACCAGAGTGCCAGGTGCTTTAGGTGGATTCTGAAGATCAAAATCAGGTCCTCACACCCAAAGTAATCACCTCCCCAACTGAGTTGTCTCTGTATCCTTGTATGTATGTATGTATAAAGTTGTGCTGGGCATGGTGGCTCATTCCTTTAAGGCCAGCACTCAGGAGACAGGTGGATCCACCAGCTGGGTACCAGTACTTCAACAGTGGAATTCCCGAGGGACAGTTCATACCAAATCATAGTACCCACTTTATAGCTGAAGATACTCAGGCCTGGAGAGATTGTTCCAGCCTCAGTATTGCCTGGAGTGTTCTCTTGGGTCACTCTGTTCACCGCTGAGGTCACTGACACCTCACTGTCCCCTAGTACTGAAAGTCTGCAGTGTGTGTAGCAGTGTTTCTGTGTGCGCCCGCACACACTGGATCAAACCCACAGCCTTGCGCATGTTAGGCAAGTACTCTGCCGTTGGACTATATTGCCAGCCCTGCTGGTAAGCCAAATCTATGGTGTGGACACCGGCTATGAGCAGCCATCTCTAGTCAGTGTGTGGGACCAGCCACTTCCTGCCCTTGTGGTGCTCCAGGAGGCAGGGTGGGGGTGGGGTATGTGTCTGGCAGGCTGCAGGTGGCAGGCAGGCAGGCAAGTGCCCCAGGCACTACTGGAACCTGTTCTGTCCTTAGAGCCCTTGGGCAACGCCAGCTGAGGCCCCTAGTCCCGTTTCAGAGGAATACAGAAGGACTGTGGTGGAACAATCCAGCATTCATTTGCATTCTTTGTTTTTACCGTCACTCAGTGTTCCACCCACAGCCTTGGCCAGTGCTTCTTCCCCCCCAGCCTCAGTTTCCCCATTTGTCAGTGGGACAGAGAAAAGGCTAAGACATGTAGAGCGTTCGGCTGCCCTTCTAAGTAAGTCCGCAGAGGGATTCCCATGTCTGCTGTATGATCCTTTCTTGCCTAAGACATGTTGTTGCCCTTTCCTCTGGGCTCAGGGATGTTTACCATACTTTCCTCTGCTGGATCTGACCCAGGATGTGTCTTAAAGGGACAGCACCAATGTGTCCCTGCTCCCCATCTGCTTTCAAGGTCTGCTGGGAAGGCTGAGTGGATAAGAACAGTGGCCTGAGAGAACAGAGCCATCTCCTAGATGCTGGTCCTGAGCTGATGGTCCCTCTGGAAGTGACCATTGCGAGTGTCCTCAGGAGAGAATCCGAACAGGAAAGGGACCCTAGATAGTGTGGCTGAGCTCTGTGTACACACAAGCCCCACACAGAAGCATGTCTGCATTTGTTTGCACAAGGGCACTGAGTCTTTACCAAGTAGCTCAAGGTCAGTATCTCAGGCTATATCCCTAGTGCTGGGAGACTCTCATGTGTCATTCAGGGCTGATAGAAGCAGGAGGGTCCGTGTTGAGTCCAGTTCAGACACCCCAACTCTGAACTGTGGGATTTGGGGTTGCATCCTAGTCTACAAAGCAGAACAGCACTGAAGAGGCCATGTGTGGGCCCGGAAGGTTTTGTGTTCAGCCTTCCCAATGGTGCTACTTCCAGCAAGCAGCTCTATCCTCCTAGCTGAAATAGGGTCCTCAGGGCTGGGGTGATGGTTCAGTCAGTAAAATGCTCTCCTTGCCAACATGAGAACCTGAGTTCAGTCCCCAGAATCCACTCTTTTTTGAGACTCACTTTGTAGAGCACCTGCCTCTGCCTCCCAAGTGCTGAGATTAAAGGTGTGCGCCACCACTGCCTGGCTCAGAATCCACATCTAAAAAGCTGGGCACAGTTGGTGTGTCATCCCAGCAGCGGAGACGTGGTGACGAATGGATTCCTGGGCTCACTAGATAGCCTGTCAGCCTAGCCTACCCGGTGAGCTCTAGGTGGGTGATAAATCCCGCCTCAACATAAAGGTTGCTGGCACCTGAGGCCTTAGAGGGCTGAGGATAGGCACAGGCATTTTCACAGTGAACAAATGCAAGGTGACATTTCAGTGTGGAAATAGGGTGGCCAGAGACCAAGATCTAGCCATGCTAACTTTGGGGGAGATGGGTGTCCCCCTCCAGGCCTTACAAGTCACTGCACTGTGTCACAGAGGCCTTTGCAGGAAAGCTGAGCCCTTCCCTCTTATCCACATGCTTCAGATACCTGGATTAAATACTGTGTTCTAGGCCCCCACACAGCACAAAGGTGTGCCTTGACTAATGAGGGTACAGCGAAGACCCTAAGTGGTTAGACATCTCTGGGACAGGCCCTGTCTTCATAAGCAGGGGACTTGGGAAGCCCCCCATGCTCCTGTCCCCAAGAAGCCTTGAGGCAGGAGTGCCATTCCATCTCGCAGAGGGAAAGAATGAGGTCAAGAGCTGGTGTGACATGCCCTAGTGGCACCGTTTCTGCCCCTGCTAAAGTCATCAGGGCAGAGAGGCAGGGGAGTATTGCTTGGTCCTCAACCCCACACTCCTGAGTTTAGCTTCCTTCCTGCTGTCTGGGAAATGAATGTAATAGCAGCCATATTGAACCTTGAGGATATCTTGGGCATAGGAGCCTTGGATAGCAGAGCCAAAGATGGAAGCAGCACCTGGCGGTTGTAACATGAATTCTAATTGGTATTAATAATAAAAACCCAGAGTCAGATGGGGCTAATGCTGAAAATCAGAGAAGCAGAGCGGTCAGCCACTAGAGAGTTCTTTTACCTCTACCAATGCTCAGGCCGAAGGGGTGATCCTGTCCTCAGACTGCATTTCCCGCCTGCATCAGTCTTCACCAGACCTCAGACTGCCTTTAGCTTATATCTCTTTTCACCTTCAATTCCTCTCTCTGCCCAGCCATAACACTCCTGTCTCCACCTCCCTAGTGCTAGGATTAAAGGCTTGTGACTTCCAAATACTGGGATTAAAGTTGTGTGCCATCACTGCCTGGCCTCTAGTGGCTTAACTCTGCACTCAGATCTTCAGGCAAGCTTTATTTGTTAAAACACAAACAAAATATCACTACAAGCAGTGAGGCGCACACTTTAATCCACTCAGGAGGCAGAGACAGGCAGATCTGGCAGTTCGAGGCCAGCCTGTTCTACAAAGTGAGTTCCAGGACAGCCAAGGCTACACAGAGAAGCCCTGTCTCTAAAAACAAAAGAAAACAAAAAAAAACCACCCAAACAAGCAAACAAAAAAGAAGGCAGCCACCTGCGTTCTCAAAACTTGGAGCACAGGCTCCGCCCAGCCTCCCCTCCCTAGGCTTCTTACTGTATGAAACACATTTTCTTGTTTTGAAGTTGCTGTAATTTAGTCTTCTTTTGACACTCATTGGCTGAACTCAGCTATAGTCTTAAAATCTAAAAGCTAGCTGGAGATGGTAGAGTACTTCCTTAACATAAATGCCTGAGGCCTTAGGTTCGACCCTAGCATTGTTATGTTTTTGCTTGTGAGCATAGCCTTTAAAGGCTGAGCTATCCCTCCAGGCCGACCCTAGCATTGTTAAAACCAGTAGTGCATGCCTGTAATTCTGGTACCTGGAAGGTGTAGGCAGGAGGATTATCAAAGCCAGTCTGGGATACATGAGATTTTGTATTAAAAAAGCAAACAAAACAAAACAGAAAAACAAGTCAAAACCCTCTGAAGGCTTACTGGGAAAGCCTTCCCATGCCTCTGAATGCACCCTGCCTCTGTTCTGCTCTTTCTTTTGTTCCTTTGAGACCTTTAAACCTGAGTGCCATTGGCCTCCTGTCCAGTCTCCAATGTCTGGCTGTCACCTGATGGCCATGCACCTGTTCCCTGGAGACCTCCCTGCACGTGGGTATGGGCCTGAAAACACTGTAACTGTGTGTTTGTGCAAGTGTTGTGTGCCCCATCCTGACCAGCATCTGGCCACAGCCTAGAAGGGAAGGCACCTGAGAGCTCAGATGTTGACTCTCCACCGTCTGGTATCTGCCTAGGGCATGGCCTGGCTACATCCTCCATCCAGCCCCTAGGTACGGCGTCAGGTGTCCCTTGGCCCAGGCTGTGATTAGCAAACCACTAATGACAGGGGCTGTCCCCTAGGCTCTTTATTCTTGGCCCTGACATGGACTGCACTCAGGTCACCAAGCCACTGGTCAGAGTGTGGGAGTGAGGGTGGCAGGGGTAGGTGGCCTGTGGCTTGGCAAAGAATCTCTGCAGGCAGGCCATCTCTCCCTGTACCTCCTGCTTCTCTTCTGAAGATGCAGGTCGAGCTGGGCGTTAGCCATTGGACTCGGCCTGCCTGGGAGCTGGCCAGGCTGGGGATCCAGCTGGGCCATGAGGAGGTAGTGTCTCACTAGTAAACATAGTCTAAGTGCTCAAGGACTCACAGGAACTATGTCAGACACCAATAGGGAGCCCTTAGCTGGCCTTCCCCCAAAACATTCCCAGAGAAGCCTGGGTACCTGGGCTTGCCTCTTTGTGCATGGTCCTCCCCCAAACTCAAGTCCTTCAGGACTCAAAGCACCTATTTTCCCATCAACGCTGTATCACTGAGACCCCTTCAACAAATGATGCGGGAGGACGAAGGGATACGTTCTTGCCTGACTGCAGCTGTGGAGTGTTTATAGTATAATTGGCTTTCCCCGCAAAGAGTTAAAAGGAAACTACTTCCCACTGAGAAGTGAATGAGAGGTGAGAGGTCCAGGCCTCATCATGGAGGGGTTGGGATGGACGCAAGGTCAGATTTAGGCTATGTTCTTTGCTTGGGATGGCTGTGCCTATAGAAGGGGAAAACCGAGACTTGATGCTGAGGCTGAGGTCAGTTTCTTTGGCCTATTCTGGTCATCCCCTGCCTGCCATATTCAGTTGCTTGGATTCACCTCACAGTTCTTTCTGCCTGCCCAGATGGCCTGATACCCACCTCAGCCCTGAGAATGTCCAGTTTGTGCTTCCACAGAGCCCCCAGTAAGACAGGGCTTTGATCCAAGGCTGTGGACACCTACTGCCACCCTCTGCCCCTGTGCTGTGGCAAGGACAAGATCAGCTGACAAGATCAGCTGTGTGCTTTATGCATGGGAACACCATCAGCCCTTTGCCTGCAGGGCATGCCTTTCTTAACCTGCCTTTGATTTGTTCTGTGGTTTTTAAACTCAGCTGTACATCAGAAGCAGGCAACCCCACCACAACCAGGGGTGGGGGCTGCACACCAAGCCCAGCCCAGCAGTCATATTCAGTCCAGCTTGGAGTAACCACTTTGAGCAAGTGCAGCGCCTTAGTCCCAGGCCTGGGGCTCAGTCGGGGAAGGGCTGTCTCTGGGTCTACCACTGCAGGCAGGGCTGTGCTCCGTGAAGCAGACTGTCCCTGTCTGATACTTTAGAGGAAGCAGGTGGCCCTCCATGGTGGACAGTCAGGATTCATGGGTGTGGCCTGTTCGAGATGAATAGCCATGAATATGCCGTCATTGATTCCCTTACTGCATTTGACTTGAGAAGGAGAAAACCTAAGGAGAGGCTCCCATCCTAAGCTACACAGGTTGGCTGGCACCCTTGAATATAAGGTGGTATAACCGGGACAGGCCTGGGGTCCTGTTAAGTCTCAGGCTGATGGGACATGCAGTCTAGTCAACAGTTTTTGTCATGGTCTGGGGGAGCCATCCTAGGATACTGTATGGATTGAGGACATGATTGCCGGGTGAGGAGCAGGGGGCTTGATCTTCAGTGTGCCCTTTGCCCTATAACCTTGGTATTACAACTGGGCTGCTCACTGTAGTCTGAATGCTCATAGCTTAGTGGTCCCTGTCTCATTTCTTTCCCTCACCCCAAGGCTAGTAGAAGACTTGGGAGTTGACAAGCTCAGACATGAATACAGAGGCTTTGGGGTCTCAGGCCTTAAGAAAGAGCTCCCAGAGGGGAGGCCAGGTGTACCCCTGCAACTCAGAAGGGTACAGAGCAGGCCTGAGTGTGATACACATTCAGCCTGTGGGTGTTGCCTCGCTCCGCAGAGCCCGCTGCCTCTGGGCGGCTTCCCAAAGACCATGTTTCCTGTCCTTGGCTCAGATGGCGTCGGCTGGCAGAGAGCCTGGCCCAGCAGGCCTGTTGCTGGGCATCTCCTGAGTGGATAAGAACCTTCTAGCACAAAGGGGCATTTATGGGCAGGGATGGCATGTCTCCATGTGAGTACAGGGAGGACAGAAATAGCCTTTCACAGAGCACCAGCAGGGCTGCGCTTGCCTGCCCTGGACAGGGGCAAGTTTCCAGTTCCTTCTTCAGGCTAAACATCTTGTCTGGGGTCACTCGTAAGATACATGGCCCTGGGCAGGAGACTCCAGAATAGCATCTGCTGATATCGGGCAGGGTACAGAGATAGGAGAGGAGGAGGGAGTAGAGGAAACACATAAGAGAAGGGGAGGGGAAAGCAACAGAGGCCCAGGTCATATCTCTGCTGAGACACTATGCTTCAGTGATACCGCATGACACAAATCACTTAGGTCTGGCCCTTAGGTCACCTCTCCTTTTTCTAAATTGAGAGCGGTTGTCTCACACTCTGGGTGTGACGTCTGAGTCCCTAATAGTGTCAGCTTCCCTAGATGTCCAACTTGGCCTGTGTTATTTCTTCTGCATTTAGTGTTCCTCTGAGTATGTCCAAAAAGAATGACATCCCCTTTGATGCCATCTATTGGTAGCAATGCAACAGACTTGGAAAGCTGGGAAGAAATGGGGTTCAGGGTTCTGGCTCAGAGTCATAGGGATGCCTCTGGTGGTGGCTTTCTTGCTAGTAGAGTTCTGAGGTGGCCAGGACATCCCAGTAGAGGAAGGAAGGAATCAGGTGTGTGTGTGTGTGTGTGTGTGTGTGGTGTGCGCGCGCATGTATGTGTGTATGTGTATTCTGTCCTCTGTCCTTCTTCTTAGAAACTATTGAGATTATTTGGAGGGGGGACCTCCACTCTGATGAGCTTCCAGAATGATCAGTTCTCAAAGGCCATGCCCCTTGCCACTAGGGTTGGATTGAGCTTCCACCCTCTGTGTGCATATTTACTTGTATGTATGTATGTGCAGGTGCACATATGTGTACACATGCTTATGGAGGCCGGAGGTCAAATTCTCAGGAGCTCTCTATATTTATTTTTGTTATTATTTTGAGACATATTCCCCCCCCATCCCTGGACCATGCAGAGTAGGCTAGGCTGGCTGATATTGAGCCAGGGATCCACCTGTTTCTGCCTCCCCAGTGCTGGGGTTATAAATTCATACCACCACCACTGACTTTTTTTTACTTGGGCTCTGGGGATCAAACTCAGATCCTGGTTCTCACAAGGCAAGCACTTTACCAACTGAGCCATGTCCCCAGGCTCCTTTCCACCCTTAATAGTACCACACAATGACAAGTAGATTTCAGCATACACAACCCAGAAACACACCCCAACCACAGCCAAACCATAGTCTATCTGTAGGGATTTTATAGCATCTATGTAATGATATAGGTCCTGATAGAGTACGTGTCCTGATACAGTGTGTCCTGATGATACAGTGTGTGTCCTGATGATATAGTGTATGTCCTGATACAGTGTGTGTCCTGATACCAACGCGTGTCCTGGTACAGGGGGTGTGTGTCCCAATACAGCGTGTGTCCTGGTACAGTGTGTGTCCTGATACAGTGTATGTCCTGATGATACAGTGTGTGTCCTGGTACAGTGTGTGTCCTGATACAGTGTGTCCTGATATATATAGTGTGTGTCCTGATACAGTGTCCAGAGAGATGAATAAGTTCTCTGGTTCTCAGAAACAGAGACTGAAAACTTAAAGGCTTAGCTGGTATAGAATTTCTTTTTCTTCAGTACAAATAGAGGTTTGTGATAAGCCTCTCCCCAGATCTGGGCTCTTCTCTCTGCTTTTGTAGAGTTTAACTTCTGCCCTCAAAGTAGCCTTAGGCATAACAACCAGGGAATAATTTAGGTTCTCAAGAGTGGGAGTGACATAAGAACACTCAATTATATATTATATTCTCCTGGTGGGATGTTGCGACAGTTACTGTAAATGCTGGCCATTGAGGAAGGCAACAGTGTAGATGACTGTTTACAGAAGACCCAAGGGAAAAGGCAGGCTATCCAAACTCCTGTGGTTACTGCTGCATTACAGATGGCCGTAGGAGACTGAGAATGGATAGGACAAGGGTTTGTTTTCAATGTCGTCCATCTATCTGTCTGCCTATCTACCTATCCATCTACCTAGCATCTATCTCTCTATCCATCTATCATCAATTCACCATCTATCTATCTATTTATCTATCTATCTATTATCTATCTATCTTCTATCTATCCATCCATCCATCTATTCCATCTATTAATCTATCATGTATCTATCAATCAAGTATCTGTTTATCATCTGTCTATGTATTATCTATCTATATATTCTATCCATCTATCATCTACCTATCAATCAACTTTATCCATCTCTTTTTTTCAGATGGGATCTCATTATGTAGCCTAGGTTGGCCTCAAACTCACCATCCTCCTGCCTCAGTCTCTTGCCACCAAACCTAGCCAAGTTTTCTGTCTATTTGTATATATGTGTATAGTGTGTGTGTGTGTGTGTGTGTTTTCAGGGGGCTCATTTATATCACAGAGCATTAGTGGAGGTAAGAGAAAAGCTTTGAGTGTTCGTTGGTCCTCACCATCTAACTTGCTTGCGATGCGGTCTGTTGCATGTGTATTGCTGCATACATTAGACTAGCTGGCTCTTGACCTTTCTGGGATTCTCACCTCTGCCTCCGTCTTGCCATAGGAGCACTAGGATCATAGATGTGAGCTACAGCCCACCGACTTTACATGGGTCCTGGGGATCAAAACTCAGATCCTGATACTTGTGAGTCAAGTGCTTCATCCACTTGAGCTATCTCTCCTCAACCGCCCACCTTCTCTTCTTTATAAACTTCCCTAGAGCTTGATTTATATTTAGAAAACAAAAATGAATGAGGGAAAAAGACTACTCCTGCCCAGAAATAACAAATGTCCTCATTCAGTAACCACCACCTGGGCCTGGGAGGCATCCTCAGCAATGTTTATGTCTGACTCTTGCCCTGTGGCTTGGCTAGCATGGCACTGTTCTTGGTGCACCGGGCTTCATGGCGCTTGTTCACTTGGCTGCTGTTCTTCAGGTGGCTCCTCCTGCTTCCTGGACCACAGCATCCTAGACATGTCTTTTCCACAGTGGGTAACAGAAGCTCATAGAAACACAAGCGGAGCGTGAGTGCGGTCACAACTGGGAACCAGATGCCCACTCTCAGCTGACACAGAAAGACCAGTGAGCTGAGAAAGCCCTTCCCCGAAGGGCAAGAGGCAGGATACCCAATTCCTATGCCTCCTATGAGGATCCGTTGTAACACCAGAGTCCCTCCATAGATGCCCCTCTCTCCCTAAACCACGTCATGTGGCTGCATCGTTCCAAGCCATAACATTTATTTTTTTGAGACAGGATCTCACTGTGTAGCCAAAGTGGACTTAAAACTCAAGATCCAACCCCCTGGCCTCATCCTCTCAGAGGGATTCTGGGAATACCATGGTGGTCTCACATTGTCAGAAAACTTCATTTGTGACATACAAGCACAGACAACTCCATTTTATGGTCATTTCCTGGCTTATCCAGCCTGATTGTCATTGTTAGCATCTCTTTGTACCTTGTTTGTCTTCTGAAAATGATGTAGTGACCATCCTCTGGTAGCTAATTCTTTGTACACATCCTTCACTGCTTTAACAATTAATTTCTAGGGCTGGAGAGATGGCTCAGAGGTTAAGAGCACTGATTGCTCTTCCAGA
>LOJH01058730.1:0-10290 GCA_001685095.1 Ellobius talpinus
ATCCACCTACCTCTGCCTCCTGAGTGCTGGGATTAAAGGTGTGCACCACCACCGTCTGGCTGGTTCCATGGGTTGTGATGTGTATGTTTTAGAAGGGTACATGCACTCTTTTCTATACACATCGGGCCATCATAGAACCAGGTAAAGCCACTTCCACATGATCCCAATGAGTACGGATGCCTCGCTCGAAACTCAGCTTACTTTCAGAAGCCAATTAGTACACATTTCCAAGTTTTACTGAAGTCCCGTAAGAGAAGCATCACCTCATACAACGCACACGGGGTGGGGTTCCTGCTACTGTTCATCTTCACCCTCTCTTCCTAGTCTGTCCTTGTGGGCCCCTCTCCCTATCCACCCCTACTGCCTCTGAAAGATCTAGAGCCTCAATACACAGTCTGGTCTAGCTCTAATGTACACACACACACACACACACACACACACACATTTCTTACCACCTTGACTGTACATTTGTAGACCCAACCCATTCCAAAATCACTCAGCTTTCTAGAGTTCTGTCAGTTAGGTCTCTTCTGTATCCGTCACTGGATTAACGAGGCAAGAGGGGTAAGTACATTGAAGCAACAAAGGTATCTCATACTTCAGAGAGCCGTAGAAAGGCCAACACTGCGAATACACACCTGCATGTTACTGTGGTCACACTGTGATACATTAACCCTATGGCTTGCTTCTACCTACAGATGTGCTTCTGTGGCTACAGCATTCTGATGCACTAAAAGCACACAGGATTGTATGACGGGAAGAATGCCTTGAGCCACATCCTTGCTGTTACATTTTTAAATTTTATTTGTTTTTATTTTATGTGCACTTGTGTTTTGCCTGTGTGAAAGTGGAACTAGAACTAGAGTCACAGACAGTTGTGAGTTAATATAATATATAAAAAGTTATATATATATACATATTTTATATACACATACATATTTTACCTGGGTAGATCAGTGAATAACAGAGCACATAATTGAGTGTATATCTGTAAACTACGATCAGGGTAAGTGATGTATCAGTTCAATCTATGACCAGGATCTCTGACTAACTGCTCCAGGATTCAGCTTTCCCTGGTGTAACATGGGGAAAGTAGCTTTGAGAAACTGTGTGGAATAAAATGGATCAATAATGAGGCTTAGCCCCTGAGTAATGTGAGATTCCATCACTGAGCTAAAAGGAAGCATATGTAAAAATCATTTAAATAACCATCTGCATGCATAAAAATTTCACAGACAGGGACAATCACAAGAAGTGTTTGAAAGCCACAGTGTAGGAGGAGCTGGACCTGGGCAGTGGGGCTTTGGGCGATATTCATAACTCTATATTAAGGCATTCTGGCTACTTAGAATTTCCAATGATAACTTCAATGATGAATTTTGCAAGTACATCATTTCTATTCTTAAAAAAAAAAATAACCCAAAAGAGGCGAGAGAAATGGCTCAACAGTTCAGAACTCTTGCTCTCCCAGAGGACCCAAATTTGGTTCCTAGCATCCACATTGGGCAGTTCATAATGTCCTTAAGTCCCGCTTCGAGGGATCCACTGCCCTCTTCTGGCCTGCACAGTCACCTACATCCATGACTGACAGGCAGACAGACAGACAGACAGACACACACACACAAATCACATAAGTAAATAAATCTTAAAAACCAAGGTAACTGCTATATAAACATGCTAAACATTGGATAATTTTATTGCCATCATAAACAAATGTATTTGTTAAAGCAGTTGGTTACATTGCAAAGTGATGGCCCAAGAAAGTGATTCCTGATCCTATAAAAGACAAAAGAGCAACTAATAGCAGAACTTTGGGGACCCTGAGCTCAAGGTTTAAATCCTAGCGTTCATTCATTCTTCGCTTGATGCGGTTTAAGTGGTTCATACCCCAGGCACTATATTAAGTCGTGGTAAACAAATCTTCTACAGTTTTCCCTTTAAAGATAATGAATCTTCCACAGTGTTGCCCGTCCTTGTCTAGAGTAAGAGAGAAGCTTGCTGGTTTATATAAAGTAGCACACGTAAGACGCGCAGCGTGTCCAGCAGCCATGGGCTTCTTCCTCCCCTTCTCTACTGCTACTCAAGTATCCGAGGCAAACCAAAGGCATATCAACTAACATGCAGACATATGGTAAAGAAAGGGTTAACCAGTCAAAGATGCTTTAAAGACCCACAGTTGTAGCCAACTAAGTCAAACAACACAGAACCTACTGGACAACGCCCCATCACTAGACCTGGGTACTCATTTGACAGGAGACAGCATGGCATGGCGGGAAGATCCTAGTTACAGACGTGGGGTAAACCACACGCTCAATTGCAGAGTCTGCTCCATAGAGTAAATGGGGAAGCTACAGTCTCAGTGTCCTCTTTAGGAAAGCAGGGGTCAGGCTCCATCTTCTCTAAATGTCCATCAGTGTCAGGCCACCACTCGGCAGGCAACTTTCTTGGAACAAAACTTAACATGTAGCATGTTCCAAACATCAGAGGTAGTCCAAAAGCTGCGGGGAGGTAGGCTTTATCCACGTAGCTGGTTGATGGTTTCCCCCATCCTAAAATATACAATGTATAGAGACTAGTAACTAAGGAACACTTAGTGCTGAATATAATAGCCCATGTGAAAAAGATTAACCAGTCACTTCATGTTTTTAGCAAACACTCTTACCATTGTGTGGTGTCATATTGTCCCCCTGGTGAATAGAGCCTTTAAAAATGTCTATGCCTGGAACCGAATGCCATGTCAAATCTATTGGCTCTGTGTGTTTAAACACCTGCGTCTCATCACCAGCCCTTAATAATATTGTTAACCAATAATTATACTTATGATGAGTAGTCAATCCAAGGATAGCCTTCTTTGGGACACACTCATTCTTGTGTTGTCAGTAACCCATTTGTAGCATATAAAAGCTACTTGGGTAGAACGACACTCACCCATCCACCCATCCATCTAATGTACAAGAAACCTTTGAAATTGTTATAATAAATTGTCCCGTGTCATCTCCTCTATTAGAGAATTCTTGCCTGGGTTTACAAGAATGATCAATGTTTGCTTACAAAAGTTCTAAATTTCACCTGCCTGATAAGATTAAAATGTTGCTTTGACTGACTATAATTTACCTCTATTTTTTATTTCAAAGAAAACATGGAAACTTTGAGGCAGGCGTGGTGGCACACATGTTTATTCCTAGCACTCGGGAGGCAGAAGCAAGAGAACAGCCATAAGTTAGTTCTAGGCTCACCTGGGCTTCATAGAAAGACCCTGCCCCAATCAATATATAATCAATTTGAGAGAAAACTAAGCTTGCCTTGGAGGCCATCTGCACACTACTAAAAACCAGCATTTGGTGATTAACTTAGAAATTCAGAAGAACTAACTCATCTACTTCCCAAACAACAACAAAAGACAGCAATCTGCCAATCATTGGGATCAAATGGAATGAACTCCACAAAACAGAATCCACATAAAGAGGGTATTAATGAAATAAGATTTGAATGACAGCTTCTAACACATGGCTGGAGTCACGTCTAGCTCACTGGACCCTCCACTGCACTGTATGAGACTGATGCTTTCATTAATGCTTTTGCACACAACTTCTCCCAAAGACATCAGGAAGAAACTGGAAGAGACTTGAACTCCAGCAGTCTAGTCTCTGAGTCCGTCTACACAATCAATATTGTCAACTAGTTATTCGGTTTCCGTCCATGAGAGCCAAGGCCACCTGAAAATGGGTTCCAGTGACTTCGGTGTTGGGGATATTATTTTCAGGTGTGTGACTCTTGTTTATGCCGCCTTTGTTCAATCTGATGTGCCTGTCTAAAGCATCCGATGGGTCCTAATAAAGAGATGAACTGCCAACAGCAAGGCAGGAGCAAGGACCGGTGGGCTGGCAGACAGAGCGTATAAATAGGAGAAACAAGGAAGAGGAGCAAGAGAACAACGTGAGGAAGCTGTCCGGGGCCAGTCGCCCAGCCAGCCCCAGCCCCAGAGTAAGAAGGAAAGAAGAGGTCAGGTTAATTTAAGAAAAGCTGGCAAGAAACAAGCCAAGCAAAGGCCGGACATTCACAACTAAGAATAAGCCTCCACGTGTGATTTATCTGGGAGCTGGGTGGTGGGGCCCCTCAAAAAGTCAAAAGAGTAAAACAGCACACAACATTATGGCATTATCAACTCAGGGCTTGAATATCCATCTAGAGCCTGAGAAGACTGGAGGGGGAAAAAAGCTGCTCCTTTAAGAGTTTGTGCTTGCTGGCGAACCTCTGAGCAGCCAGTATGCAAAGTAGAAACAAAAAGCAAAGTAAAAAATGTCTCCCACAGAACAAGCCTTGGCATTCTAGATCCCAAGGGAGACTAAATGCAGTTCCTGGTCATGCACCTCCAACCTGGCTGCAAGCTTTGGACTTGACTTTCACGAACCAACCTGAAAATGGGTGGAGCCAGCTACTAAAGCGCGGAGAAGATGCAGGTGTAGCTTAACAGTTTAAAGTTTGCTTGTGCCGTCAAGAAAGGCTAAAAGGTATACAGTAAAAGAGGTCCAGACCCCCCAGAAAAAACCCTCCAAAATAGATTTAAGAAAGAAAATGAGCATATGCAGTAGTTATAGAAAAAATAGTTTTTAAAAATATAATAAAGTCTTTAAAGAGACAGTAAAAGCTAGGTAAAAGAAAAAAGCCAGTAAAGATGGAAAACACACAGGGAGTCTGGACCCTGTATAGTATTGTGTTGATTTTAAATTTTTTGATTGCTTAAAAGCAAAGGACTGCTACTAACAGACCCGGAATTGAAAGAGGTGCTGTCAAAATAAACCAGCCTGGATATTACTTTTAAAAAAGTTTTTAAAAATGTATTTGTCAAATGGAAATCAGAAATGCTTTGGAGAAGCAGTTTTGCTTTTGTTTCCACAGGAAGCCAAACAGAAGGTAGAAAAAAAAATCGGGACTTTCTCTTCTAAAAGTCAAGGTCAGGAGAATTAGCACATTGCATTCTCTTTCTACATAACTCTTTGTATGGTATCATATTTAAGAAACCAACATAAGGTCATGGATATTTTCTTGCTTCCTGAAAGTTTCATAATTTGAGCCATTAGGCTTAAATCTTTTGAGTAGATTTTTATATATGATGAAAGTAAGTATACAATTTCATTTTATTGTAGATGGGTGAACAATTTATTTAAAATGCTGTCCTTTCCCGCACTGAACCATCTTGACCCCCTTTTTGAAAATCCGTTGGCCACGTGTGTTTCTGTCTGGGCCCTCTAAGCTCCCCCTTGGTCTAGGTCTGACCATACACCAGTTCCACGCTGTTTCAATTAGTGTGGCTTTGGATTCAGTCTGAAATCAAAAAAGCTTCATGAGATGTTTCAAGTTTCTAAATTTCCCTTTTTGCTTTCAAGATTGTTTTGACATTTAGATACCTCTTGAAATTCATGTGAATTTTAAGGTCGGGGGGGCTCAGTAGGAATTTTGATAGATATGCATTGGATTTGCAGGCCACCTTAGATAATGTTTTATCACCCATGTTAAAGCTTTTGATCCACAAACCTAGGAAGTATTTAGGCTACTTCAGTAGTGGCGTTAGTAGGTACTCCCCAATGTTCAACTATTTCACTTCTTTAGCTAAATTTATTCACATTTTTCTGCTTTCATGTAAAGGGACTAGAGTGGAGTTATTTTATTTCTGTTTAGATCACTCATTGATGGAGGACACAAATATAATGGACCCTATACGTACTGACTTCAAACCCGACAAGTTTGTTGTATTTGTAAGCTAGCCTTCACCCTGCAGCAACTATCCACAGCCCAATGCCCAGACATTAGCATCAGCAGACAGAATTCTGAACCAGTAACACACGGGAAGGAAGTCTTAGGACGTTCTCTGCAGGTTCCTGCCAGCTGTGCGGTAGCAGACACTGCAAACCTGAGTGCCTGGCAGCATGTGCCAAGAATGCAGGCTGTGGTGTGCCATGGTGGGGTAATGGCAGGCATAGGCAGTGGCAGATCCGTGTTATCGGAACATTCCGCCTAGAATCCCACCCATGGCTCTGATTTTCTAGCTCTCCCAATAATATAATTATATATATTATATATAATTATATAGACTGGATGGTCCACAAGCCCAGGACCTCCCTGCCTCTGCCTTCCCAGCCCTGGGATTGCAGATGTGCACCACTGCACACAGCTGCTATGTAGGTACTAGAGATCTGAACTCAGATTTTCAAGCTTGTATGTCGCGAGCGCTTTGCCAAGTACATCGCTTCCACCGCCCCTTGTTCAAATTGGGTGCCCTGTTTAGTAAACTGCCGACCAGAAATGGCCTCATTCTTTTACCCAGCTTTGCACCTCTCCTGCTTATGACAATTTTAATTATCTGTTTGTTGTCCGGTTTCAATACTAGAATGACAGCTCCATGAAATCAGAATCCTTTGTTTTGCTCATTGCCGTGCACATAAGGCGATGTCTTGTATAGTCTACTTATGAGAAACTCACTGTATGAATGAAACACTCATGAATCTGTTTAAGCTTTAACAGTACACATCTGTGAGAAACCAAAAGCAGTGCTATTTATCCTGAGCCCCATGTCTGTGACTCCTCTCCAGACTAGCAACAGACTCAGCCCTCTACCACTCTAGCTGGAGATCAGGGGTCACCTGCAGGACCGCCCTCGGCCCCCTGCATTGTTTCTGCGTGACACTGACTGGCCAGCTTCCACTTGGGCTCATTATTAACAGTTTTACCAAAGTGAATGACTATATCTCCCTTTTTCTCTAAGATGTTTGTATCAGATATGGAAAAGTCCAACATTTCTAAACATCTTCAGAGGCCACTCTTTAGCATCCTTGGGCCACCTCAGCCACAGGAGGAATTAACCCAGTCAGAGGAGACATAGAAGGAGCTGGTGAAGCCTCCCCACTTCTCAAAATCACTTTCTTACAAAAGATGCTCAAATGCCTTGCTGTCCACATCTGACTTGCTTTCACCTGTTGGGACAATGGCTCTCCTTTTGAGACCATGGTCTGCCCTACATTAACCAGACTCTTTACAATCCTCAGAACGCCCACAGCATGACTCATTTTCAAATGTCCGTTTGAACACCAGTTGGGGACAAGCACATTCTCCAACAGCACTGACCTAGTGAGAGCCACCTCTCCTGAACCTACCCTGTGCTAACGCATGGCTTGTCTACCACTCTTGAATATCACACAATTGTAAATATGCATTTCGTGTTGATCATAGACTGGGCTCTCATTTGATATGCAGAATCATTTGTAAACACACCTTGCAAAAAAGCAACATGCTTTTCCATAAATACCAATGTTGCCCCAGTTATGCTGTTGGGAAAGTCTCCAGCACTGAATGGGAAAGCAAGCACTAGAGAGAATGGTGAAGCTTCCTAGGAGGTACAGATAGAGCCCCCTCCACCTTTTCCTGGAGCCAGGCCGCCAGGAGGGACCAACAACTGAGACCGATTCCAAATTGTGACAGAGCAAGTTCCATCCAGTGTGGGAGCCAAGGCTGAGGAGCAAGCGAAAGTGCCCAGCTCACCCATGCACTTTCTAAGTAAATGCCAAGTGAGCCAGGCTTCCTGGTGGAGCCTGGGATACATTGGTAAGTGAGGTGTGCTTGGCCCTGCCTTCATGGATTTTATAGTCTGGCACATAGAGATGCTGAACAAATACTTGTTGAATTGATTGGTTGAGGAGAACCACCAAGTCAACCCTTTTTTCTTCTGTGTTTTTGTATAGCATGCTTCTCTTGGTCACATCTTGTATATGCAATGCCCGTGGAAGCCAGAAGAGGGCATTGAGTCCTATGAAACCCGAGTTAGAGACAGTGTGAGCTAAAATGCGGGTGCTTGGAACTAGATCCATGTCCTTTGCAAGAGCAGTAACTGCTTTCAACCACTGGGCTATCTCTCTAACTACACGTTTCTTTGTTCTTAAGATTACAGAACATTTTTCAAATTTATTTATTTTCTATTAGCATATAAGATAATGTCTGAGCTGGGCAGTAGTGGCACATGCCTTTAATCCCAGCCCTTGGGCAGGTCAATCCCTGTGAGTTCAAGGTCAGCCTGGTCTACAAGAGCTAGTTCCAGGACAGGCTCCAAAACTACTGAGAAACCCTGTCTCGAAAAACCAAAAAATAAAATAAAATACATCTGTAGATGGAAGTTTCTGTCCCGACTGGTCCCATAGCCATTCAGTCCCAAAGAAACACACAGAGGCTTATATTAATTATAAACTCATAAATTATTAGCTCAGGCTTATTTTTAACAGCTCTTACAACTTAAATTAACCCATAATTCTTATCTATGTGTAGTCCCATGGCTTGGTACCTTTTCTCAGTAAGGTATTCTCATCTTGCTTTCTCAGCATCTGGATGACAACTGTGTCTCTGTCTTTCCTCTTCCCAGAATTCTGGTTGCAGCACCTATGCTTCCTGCCTGGCTACTGACCAATCAGTGTTTTATTAAATTAATACGAGTGACGAAACTTTACAGGGTACAAGAGTATTCTCCCACAGCAACATCCTTACAACATTTTCATACATGTTATTTGCATACACCCTCACTCCTTTCAGTTCAAAATTCTATAAAATCAGTGGTAGAATGTCTGACCAGCAAGCATGAGGCCCTGGATTTGACCCACAGCACCATCAAAGAAACCATGAAAACAGTATGGATAGATATGAAGCTATATGTCCTCTTCAGCTTTCATTCACTTATTTATATATTTTAAATTCAGTGAGATATGTAGACTGTGATACACTTATAATTTATAAACACATTAATGTAACTTGTGATGTCATACTAAGTGTCATGATACAGACATAAACATAAGCAGATTGAATATGGACACTCAATTTTTTTTATCACTGCAAGGTATTTGCAATTAAGATTTCAATAGCATTGTTCTAATACTTCGACGCCTACTGACTGATGAGCCATTCTCAGTGGATTTCTACAGGAACATTTCACCCCTGGATGTCCCATGGACCAGCTCTACTGGCACTCAACAAGTGGAACTGACCCCCGAGAAAAACATCAATCAAATATTCCAGGTACGCTCATTTCAGGTAGATGGGACAAGTAGGGTCCAAGAGGGGAGTGTGTTTGGAAGGCTGAATAGAACCATGGAGGCCAAGAGAAGAGTGACGACTACCCTGTGTAACCATGGTGAAAAATGTTAGTGAAACTGAACCCTGTTGGAGACTATAAGCAGAATACGATGCTTTTATGTTTTTGGAAACATCACTAAGTTCTTCAATCCAGCTTTGACCCAGAATGTATTTTTACCACCATCTGTTTGCTTTGCCTACATCTCAGATAGCTTTCAACCAGAAAGAAAATACCAGAGTGTATAAATGTATCCCCTCCACGGACACAGCTATCATATTAAACAACACACACCTGATTCTCTGACCTGATTCATTCTTCATTAAGTCATTCAGGTCATCCTTGATGTTGTGTGTAGCGTTCACTATAAACCAGCTGCAACATTGTTTAAGTATGCCACAATGAACTTGGCCATTCTCCTGCTGATGGACCTGTCTTTTTAGCGTCCCATTCATTGCAAAACTCACACCTCCAAAAGTGAGCCCTTATATGTCTTCACCAACTATTAATTCCATGCTGGTGAGGACTGCTGGGTTACAGCTCTTTGTGTCTGCAACTGTGTTAAACTGGAGCCCTCTGCATCTGCAACTGTGTTAAACTGGAGCCCTCTGCATCTGCAACTGTGCTAAACAACTGTAAATGTTCTCCCACGCGATTCTGCCACGTGTGAAGTTTCTGTTTCTCTACATCTCTGTAAGAGTCAGAGGTAGGGGGTGACTCCAAGGAAACAGCATCTTTCCAGACACCACAGGGCTGATACCCATATAACTCAAAGAGACTGGGACAGCATGAAAAGGGCCTTGCACAGGTTTAGCCAGACTAAAATTCAGCACACAGAAGAGGGAGTGGACACAAAGTCCTACCCATAACCAAGAAGTTATGTACCATGGACGCCTGCTGGGAAAGGGACACTTTCAGCATTGGATGTCACTGGTTATATCAACCACAATCCAGATCAGGCTCGTGGCCAGGAGTAATTGGCCAACACATAACGGACTCCATGACTTTTTTGGATTATAATTGTAGTAGGTAGCTGTTGGTAGTGGCAGTGGCGGCAGTGGTGTGTGTGGTCTTTCTTCTTCATCCGAGGGGCGTTGTATTGGTTTTTTTCTTATTAGCTTTTGCTTTTTCAGTTTGATTTGGTTGAGAGAGAGAGAGAGAGAGAGAGAGAGAGAGAGAGA
>LOJH01058731.1:0-10056 GCA_001685095.1 Ellobius talpinus
GGACAAGTGTGTACACCAATAACAAGTATACACATATAACTTATGGACAAGTGTGTACACCAATAACAAGTATACACATATAACTTATGGACAAGTGTATACACCAATAACAAGTATACACATATAACTTATGGACAAGTGTATACACCAATAACAAGTATACACATATAACTTACTGACAAGTATACACCAATGCACCCTGAACATCCACCCAGGCAAGGGACACACCCTTGCTTCCAGGTGTTTCCACGGGCCCCTTCTCCATCTCATTTCTCTTCCATTTCTGTCACATGGGTCTCTTTTTTTCCCTTCCCAGTGTCACTCTCTCACTCTCTCAACAATGTGGCTGTATGTTGATCTCTCAGTTGGGCAGTACGCATTGTCCATGATTGGTCTCAGTTGCCTTTTGTAGGAAATTACACATTTCATTTCTGTTCATAATACATGGGCTAGAATTAAGCATGGGGACCCCTCACTGAAAAGAAATGTCATTCACCTGTGTCCCCTAAAGACACATAGACTTGGACTTTGTGCCCATTAGACATCTTTATTATAAATTTCACTATTATACTATTTAACTTGGATTTTATGTAACAGATTGAAAAATTGACAAACAAAAATGCTTTCTTCCTAAACTAAAAGCTTCTCCTGAATGCACACTATAAATCTACATATAATCATTTCCTGATGTAAAAAAGCAACAATAAAGAAAACGAGAAGGAATTGGAGGAAGGAAGGGAAAGGATAAGTGATGTAATTATATTTCAATTAAAAACATGTTTTTTTTAAAAAAAAGAATATTAGACTTTTTTCTAGAACTTTCCATACACTTACTGTTCATATATGTACTCTCTCATACTGATTCTGTCACCTATTTCTTATTTTTTCTTTTATTTATTAATGTATACGTGGGTGGACATACGTACCACTGCACATATGTGGGTCCTGGAGACTGAACTCAGGGACTCAGGCTTGGTAGCAAGTGCCCTGCTGAGCCATCCTGCCAGTCCTCTATTGCCTATGTCATGTCTGGGTGACGATAGGTCACTATTTCTTCTATGACAACTGAAGCGAATTATTTTTACTTCTAGAAACAGATACCTACCTCCCGTCTGCTCCCTGTAGGTCACTGAGCCTAAGAGACATCTTTTTCTAGATTTTTCTTGTTTTACTTAGGTATTGTTCTCCACCAGCTTTAATATATTTGATGACAGAACTGAAATTCCCTTTATCAAAGTGTGGGGTCCAAATGCCTGGAGCATCTGGCTCAGGCTTCTTGTCCTTGTCTCAGCCATTAGTGGGTTCTGTGGATTTGCATCTCAGGAGGGGGTTTCTCTTCTGCTCTCTAGCCAGCAGCTGATAGTTATTACTCATGCTCAGCATACACATTGGAGAGCTTGCTGGCTTTTTTCTGGACTCTCTGTCATACCTCAGTGAGTCTGATATGTCTGTCTTTTTCATGGGCACTTATATCAAAGACCTTTGCAAAAAAGTATGGATAGAGTCTTTTTTTATTAAGACTCCCATGTCCTCTAAATGACCCTGTGCCTACTCCAGCCTTTAGCGATTCATCATGAAATTACTCTTACCTTCCTCACACTGCTTTATTTTTCCCCATTGCTCTGCCAAGAATGGGTGTAGCCATGAGTCTCTTTTTTCCTAGATGGGATTCATCACTTAATGAATTTCACTCTACAGGTTTTCTTCAAAACCTCTTATTTCTGGTGGTCTTCTTTTAATTTTGGTCTTTGTAAGGAATCTAATTTCTTAGTATTATTTAAAGGGAAGAGCTGTCTGGAGACTCTGTTTCCGAAGTAGAAATCAACATGATTTCAAGCTTTAAACTAAACACAAATGGCATTATGCTTTTGATACATGATACAAAAAGATTGTGCATTTTTCTCAAGTGCCTAATGTGTACTTTAAATATTTGATGAATACTGTTACACCTTTAGTTAAATACAATGATATTTTGCAGGCTGTCTTAATTGATTCCTGAATGTTTGTTTTTGGCAAAAAAAATAATAATCAACTTAACTCTCTTGAGTCCACTGTGGAAATAATAAAGATGCTACATTTCAAATAAAAATCACATTGCAATATTGGCTGCATTTTGCACTACATCACTTTCTTTTATTACTTGTCTGAAAAATCCTCCATAATGAACTGAAAAGCCAGGGGCTAGAGAGGCCGCTCAGTGATAAGTGTATGCACTGCTCTTGCAAATGACATTGATTTGGTTCCCAGAACACACATTGGTGGCTCAGAACCACCAATTCCAGAGAATCCAACAGCATCTTCTTTGAATATAATATCATGGGATTATATTTCAAAGATATTTTAAATTCATAGCCCTACAAGACAAATTCATCTAACATGCCTTTACACAAATGGTTCCACTATCTATGCCTATTATAACCACCTGTAACTGGAACTATATTTGTCTAATATATTGGTAGACTATGGCAAGGTCTATGCAAGCAGAGGTCATGATTCCTTGAACAATATTACATCCACTGTGTGTATTATCATTGCTATCCAACTAATGTTTGGTGCACTTTGTTTTTTCAGTCATTTCTTGAACACACACTTCCTATCACTGTGATGGGTAATAAAGATTCTGTCATGGGCATAAGTAGGAATCTGATGGGGGCATCCCCTCTGTATGCTGGGAATATGTTTTATTACCTTTGGTTAATAAAGAAGCTGTTTGGCCAATGGCTTAGCAGAGTATAGCCAGGTGGAAAATCAGAACAGAGATAAAGAGAGTAGGCAGCATCAAAGAGATGCCATGTAGCTGCTGAAGAAGCAGATGCTGGTCTCTTACCAGTAAGCCACAGCCTCTTGCCAATACACAGATTTGTAGAAATGGGTTAATTTAAGATATAAGAGCTAGCTAGAAATACGCTTGAGTCATTGGCCAAACAGTGTCGTAACTAATATAGTTTCTGTGTGATTATTTTGGATATGGGCAACCAGGAAACGAATGTCCAGTCTCTGTTTATAGGAATCTCTTAATCTAATAGGAAAAATAAATAGAATACAATGTAGTGAGGAAAACAGAAGCAATATATTATTCAATGGAGAAGATGAACATTTTAATTCATGGTAGAATCTGTAAAAGATTCCTAGAAGGTGAGGACCACTGAGACAGTGTGCCTGATCTAATGGGAGCTCACCAAAGCCAGCTGGACTGGGACTGAACGAGCACGGGATCAAATTGGATCCTCTGAATGTGGCTGACAATTGGGGCTGACTGAGAAGCCATTGTTGAAATGAGCTCTGTACTGGCTGGTTTTCTGTGTCAACTTGACACAAACTAGAGTCATCGAAGATGGATGAAAGGATCCTCAGTTAAGGAAGTGCCTCCATGAGACCCTCAGTTAAGGAAGTGCCTCCATGAGATCCAGCTGTAAAGCATTTTCTCAATTATTGATCAATGGAGGAAGCATCCAGCTCATTGTAGGTGGTACCATCCTTGGGTTGGTGGTCCTGGATTCTATAAGAAAACAGGTTAATCAAGACATGTGGAGCAAGCCAGTAAGCAGCATCCCTCCATGGCCATTGTATCATCTCCTGCCTCTAGGTTCCTGCCCTGCTTGAGTTCTGCCCTGGTTTCCTTTGGTAATGACAGCAATATGGAGGTGTAAGTTGAATAAATTCCCCAACTTGCTTTTGGTCATGCTGTTTTTGTTGCAGCAACAGAGAGCCTAGCTAAGATGATGGGCCCCATAGCCTTAGAAACAAGCTGGAGATCAAATACAGGAACTGATGAGGAAATTTCACATTATTACTCTAACACTCAAACCCTAAACTCTTCTGTGCTACTTTAACACTGACCCTTTGATAAATTGGTGAAATTGAGTTATTATTACCCTAAAATGCAAAGTTTCTAAATGTATAATATTGTATATAAATCACAAAAATAATGAAAGACAGGCATATGCTTGATGAAGAAAGTTGAGTGATGCCCTGAGCTATGCATCAGCTTGTTGTTAGGAGCTGTTTAATTGCTAGGTTCATTTAGCATAGGAATTGTAGATTTTCTCCTAGGGCTCATAATGTATCTAATCTTAGGTTCTTGGCCTCATGAACAGCACCAGGTATGGGTTCCCACTCATGGAGTAGGCCTTAAATACAATCTAAAGGTGGTCGGTTCTACCCTGAGGTTTTTGTCACTACCGCAAAAACAGCTACAGCTTGCAGGGAGGCTGATGTTGCAGCTTGAACAATTCATAGCTGAGTGCAATTGATGATTACAGTTTTTCCTCTTTCAGAGACGAAGACTTATAATACACCTTAAGTGTCCTTCAAAGGCAGCCGAGACTGTCTACTGTGTGTAAATTGGGAAACAGTCCTTGTCTCTAAGACCTAAGTGAATTCAGAGAAGCACATTAAAACCTAGATTCTGAGCATAGAAACAATCAGGTCTAGGACTCATCTACAATACCACATATATCAAGTTTCATGTATTTAAAGCAATCTTCATGGTTTTTGTTACAATTTGTTGTATGACTATTTCCTCTGGACTTAAATTCTACTTAGAATAAGTTTTTTTCTTTCTTCCTTTCTTTTATTTTTATTAAACTAAGGTTTTACTTTTAATTTAGTTTTCAGTAATATATTGCACTGTTAACAGTGTGCTTTTACAGGGCCTAAATTAAGATTTTACAGCATTAAGACCATGACTACTGTACCACGTGTTTAAAGTAGATCACACTGTGCTCATTAACATCACTAAGAAGACGTAAGACCCAGATATCACAGCTAAAGCAGAATTCTACTCCTTGTAATAGTTTTATTAACTGAAGTTGTTTGGATCAATATCTGTGAGTTGCATTAAGATAAAATTCTAGTGCAAAATCTGTGTCCTTAAAAATCAACAAAGCCATACTGTAAAATGTGATTAGTAGTGTTCTGATAACAGAAAAAAAATCATAAAACTTCATGGAGAGCAATATTCTTAAATGATGAGAATACCGGCTCCTCTCTTAAAATGGGGGTGACTCTATTCATTCCGAGGGTGACCCTAGTGAATATGCCCATCAGTGGAGGACATGGAGCCCAAACCATCCATCTTCTGCAACCAGGCAAGGCTTCCAGTGGTGGGACCAGGATGCCAAACAGCCACAAAACCTACGACTCACAATCCACTTGGCCAGAACCGTGCCCTGAAGCAACAGTGACAAACCAAATAAGACCTCAGTCCCTTGATACAACTGACCTGGCTTCAGGTAAAGCTGAGTTTTCTGCCAAATTGAGGGCTGGAATATGGAGCCTAGGGGAAGGGATCCAGTATAATCTTATTAAAGAAGAATTATTTATGTTATTTTTCTTTAATTTAGTACAGCTTGTACAGAAAGGAAAACTTGAAGTTGTTTGAGTATTTAAGGCAGTTCAGAAATTCAAACGAGATCTGATGGAATTTTTATATGAAGTCATACTTTTAATATTAAAGAGGTAGTAACTGGACTTCCTTTTAAAATATATATTCTTATTTTTACACTTGAATATATTGGATCCTTTCTAAACCCTTATAAAGTAAATACTAAATTATTTTGTTTTTAAAATATATGAGAAAAACAAGGCTTAAAAACAATTATGCAGCCTGTCCAATTCAACCAAATAGCTTGAGGTTAGACCTAGAAATTGAAGAATTCTGCTTCTAAATTCTGGCCTCCACCTGCTTGCCCTCTCTCCTCATCATCAGTAGAGCTCCTTGGGCAACGGTGGATGGAATCAACGCACCTTTGTGGGAGCAAAGTTGGTTCAGTTTTTAAATTAACTTTACTCTAGTTTGGTTACTAAACAGCTAACTGGAGACAGGTGATCATTTGAAACATAAATCATTTGGTAAAACTATGAAATGACTGAAGAGTAATTAGTTCTACTGCATAATTGCCTTGCTACGCTTCATGTAATGATCATTGTGACTTTAAATTCGTAATTGTCTAATATCTACCCACCTATTGCTATGGGACAAAGGGACCTGTTTCTGTGATATGCATGCCCTGTAATCCTGTCTTTATATTGCTCTGCGAAAGCTGATTAGGAGCAAAACCCATTAAGGTCTATACTAAAAGAACTAAGGGAAAATAATGAATTAAAAAAACTGACACGGGGAGTTAAATGGAAAATAAATTCTCCCATACCTGTTATTCTCTTTGTAATGTGTGTGCTTCCTCTGCTGGGAAGTTTTAGAGATCAGTTAAAAATGTGAAGCTAAAGCCCCATGGCTACGGATGAGCAACAGAGTATTTGCCTAGCTATGTGCGAAGAGCCTGGTTTTACCAACCAAAAAAATAAATAAAACCATGCCACTAAAAAGTCCTATTGGGAATGGTTGAACAGACCTCTCTTCTTTTGGTGCAACAAAGTGGCCTGCAAATAAAAGGATTGTGTCTGCTCCCACTTTTGTATTTGTTTAATGCTTTAGAGTTAAAAAGTGCAGAATTTTTTGTCTTTCTCTATTTTAGCTTGCACATCCTATTGTATCTCTATATTCAGGGTTGCCACATTTTTCTGGTCATTGTTTCTAATATAAGATAACTTCAGGAGTTATTCGTGAGCCATTACACTAAGATCTTCATCAGTATTCACTGTGGTGAATATATAGAGATTTCAGCAAGCAAGAAGTTTGTAGCTAAGCAATAAGATAAATGTCCTGACCATTGTGCAATAAATTTCGTGAAAATATATGTCATAAATCATCTAGAAATTCCATGTTCTCCCAGATTATAGACTTAAGAATGTTGGAGACATAGCAGTGTGTCCTCATCCTACATATTCAAAGGTGACGCTTGTTGCCAATACACTCGTCTCTGCTTAAGCCTGCACTTGACAAATGTTTGAAAATCTAAGCACATTCTGTACAAACCAAGTGCCATAGATGCTAACAGCTGTTGTTAAAGAGCTGTGTTTGAGGTCACAGATTTGATTGAAATACTTGGTCTCTCCATGCTGGATTGCCCAGCCTGCTACCTTCTCTGCCATCTTAAAGTTCAGTTATTCTGCTTAAAACCAAGTAACTGTGATATTTCTTTGGCTCTTCCCAGTATAGTACTTTTTATAGGTCTGTCTAATTTTATAATTTTCTTCTACTTCTACTATCTAAACTGTGTCCATATGTTTATTGCCTTAGTCAAAGAAGAGATGGAGTTTGCTGTGCATTTCCTTCTATCCCAATACTTGGGACTCCACTACTACTTCTCCAATCAAACTCAGCTTTGAAGGAAGTTCTGTAAATATTATTTTAATTCTTTTGTAAACTCAAACCACCTTCACTCTAGAGTTTTAGTATTTAGCTTAGTTTCTCTAATCCTGAACTAAAATATTCTTAAACATATAGTAGATATTATACAAGAAAGGAAAATTTATATGAATGCTGTCATTTTAAAAAGCAAAGGTTGACTAATGGGTTCTAGAGTATGTATTTGTCTGACACTTTACCTAGATCATTCTAAGAGTAATTTATTTATGCCCATCCCCTGACACATATTCTAGAGAGATTAAGGACTTTGACCTTGTAATTTAAAGACAAAAAAAGAAGTATTTGGGTAAAGAAAAATGGCACCAAACTCAATGCCAAAAATACAAAACAGTTTAACCGCTTTGTTTCATTTAATAGTCCAGAGTAATCTGAAGAAGGAACTAGTGTCTTAGAAAACTATTGGGAATAGAGACATCTTTGGGGAAAGCAATATAACTTTTGAAATGCCTCATTTATAATGACTAAAGAAAGATTCTAAAATCTTTTCCCCTCCTCTATCATTTTGTCTGTGCTTTGAAATGAAATCTACCTTTATTGTACTGAGAACAGTACAATAGACTTCCTATTAAAATGGAAGTCTTAAGATTAAAATGGGTCCAAAGGACCACTTTGATTTTATCATTTTATATCTCAGAAGTGACAACTGTCAGAACTCCTTTGCTGAACTTAATAACAGTCTGTCGAAATGCCGGGCATGTCGACACACATCTTGCGACACAGTGTGAAATCCAGAGGTAGCTGCAGCAGCATGCATGCCGTCCTACATGTTCTTCATACAATGGAGCAGTGCCTGCTAGAGAGGTGAGGTCTGCATCCCTTCTCTCTTGCTCTTGTGTTTTCTTTGCCTTGAGTCCATGTGGAGAATTCACAGAGCACACATGAGGGGAAACTGACTCCTCCACTTGACAGCTACTCACAACTGCAGCTATGAGTCAAAATTCAAGCACTTCCAGCCTCTGGTCTTCCCAACTGCTGCCTGACACATTCTAGATAGAAAAGTTAGTCTGTATCCTTCCTATATCCCTTGCCTATATGACCAATAGACATAATAAAAGCTTTTTTAAAGTAGGTTTTTCCTAATTCTTATGTAGTCATGGTAATCAGGATGTCATCAAATTAGAAATATGGTACCAAAGGTCTCTGTTTTCTACTATTGGTCTCTGTCATCATGTGTTTGTTTGTTATTTAAAGAAACTGTGAGAGCCAGGGAGGTAACTCAGCAATCAAAAGGTGCTGTTTGTCATCTGATGCCCCAAGTTCAATCTCCAAGTGACATAGGGTGGAAGGAGATAGAAACTCCAGCAAATTGTCCTCTAATTACTAAGTTCATGCCCCTCCCATGAACAAATAATTATAATTTAAAAACTGAACCAAAATGATGAAATAGAGTTTGCATTATCTGCCACATCCTTTCCATGCCTCTGAACTTCCTAGGCAGGTACACAACCACAACCAGGAGTCTCTCGTATGCTATAGGAAATCCTACAGCCAGTAGCCTTTAAGTTACCCACATGGGGACGTGGCCTCTTATACTATATATGCCAATGTAAAGTGCATGTTCCCTTTCTCTTATGGCTTCGGGAATCAGTTCCTGTTCCCCATTCATGCAGAGGACCGTGATTTGTGAGTCTATCCCTAAATTCTTATACTCAATTCTGAGCTAGTGTGGGATTTCTTTTTAGCGTCCATCTTTATCTGGCATTCCACATGGATCCAAACTCCACATCAACCACGTGGACTGCTATAAAACACCCAAACCGTGTACAACCCAGAAGGTCTTCCACCCTAGCCCACTTGGCTTGCTTTCGCCTACTAAGTGATTTTTATAAAACTCCTGCCACAACGGAGCTAAGTGCACATGGCAACTAGGAAATTTCCCAAATTTGTGCACATTCCTACCCCCCACGGCCACATTCCCTGCTATGCAGTAATTTGCACAGCTTCCTGTTTGTGTTCCCTGCTCCTTAGTTCTGGGCTCACTGTTCCATGTATGGAATTGATTTAGTTGCTTTTAATTTGTCAAGCAAAGCATATTTGTCAATATTTAACCAATATCAAGGCGGAAAACCAAAGTGTCGCAGGTCTGTTCGTGGCACCATCAGTTGTGCTGTTGGTTGTGACTCTGCAACCACAACACCTGCTGGACAATAAAGATTACTACACCTAAAACAATTTACTAGACCTCAAAACACAGGTAAATATTTTATTAATTAATGAATCAATAAACTTAAAAGTTATATAATGACAGACAATATTACCATAGAGAATTGTAGTAACCTTTTTGCTGATACTATGACTTATATTCTTTAAGATTTATATGGTTATTGTGATACATCCATTTATTGGATATTGGGGCTCAGTTTTTCCTTCATATTATATCCTTAAGAAAATGGTTTGATAACAGAGCCAAGAATGAGGTATTTTATAAATGACACAGTCTTTACAGACTAATAATGAACAGCTAGCTGACAGGATTAATACCATCAAAAATCAAAAGTTACCTGAAAAAATTAATACTATTGAAAAGGATAACATTTATTTGACAGACAAAATTCAATCCATGTCAAAGGGTACTGAGAAATTACCTGAAAGAACTCATACTGTTGAATTTGATAATAAAAATCTGTTAAAAAGTTATAATAGGTTAGCAGATCAAGTATCTCTCCAGGAAGGCAATCTTCATGCTATCCAAATAATGTCCAAGGATGAGATGTTATCTTTAAAGAAAAAACTTCAGACCTTAGAATCATATGTGCAGAATGAGGACCAGAGGCTAGGTGCCTCAA
>LOJH01058732.1:7868-19232 GCA_001685095.1 Ellobius talpinus
CAGCAGTGCACAGCAGGACAGCAGTGCACAGCAGGACAGCAGTGCACAGCAGGAGAGCAGTGCACATCAGGACAGCAGTGCACAGCAGGAGAGCAGTGCACAGCAGGACAGCAGTGCACAGCAGGACAGCAGTGCACAGCAGGACAGCAGTGCACAGCAGGACAGCAGTTTACACCTTTAGACAAGGCTAGGACAAGACTTTTCAATGCTGCTAGATATGCTTTGTTTTTTGGCTTAGTTCTCTCATGATCTCTTCATTTGTTTTTGGTCCTCAGACTAAAGCTAATTCTTTGAGCTCCTATCAGAGTTGATGACCCTAGAAGTATTATAAAGAAGACCTCCCCTTATACTTGAATGCCACCCCACCACCACACTCTCCAGGTTTACTTTCCTCTTCCACCTATCTTGGAGCATCCAGCATCCCCTGCACCACCCTTTACCACCTTCTAATCCACTCCTGCAAATCTAAGCGTGGCTTTGGCACATTGCCACCCCAACCAGGCTAAAGGGTTTTAAACATAATAGAGCTGTAGATCAGTCTGTTTTAAGCCAACTTGAGGAAAAACCAAAATCAAAATGTAGGAATCCAAAGATGCCTCCTCTCATAAATGTCTGACGTAGGTTATTCCCTAACTTCTCATAGTGTGTACTGAACAACAAACATACGAAGCTGTTTCAGCATGCACTTTCAGTGGGCCAGTGGCTGTCCTGGGTACTGGGGCTAACAATAGAGATGATCTGTGGGCCAGTGGCTGTCCTGGGTTCTGGGGCTAATGACAGAGATGATCCGTGGACCAGTGGCTGTCCTGGGTACTGGGGCTAACAATAGAGATGATCTGTGGACCAGTGGCTGTCCTGGGTACTGGGGCTAATGACAGAGATGATCCATGGACCAGTGGTTGTCCTGGTTACTGGGGCTAACAACAGAGATGATCCATGGACCAATGACTGTCCTGGCTACTGGGGCTAACAACAGAGATGATCCGTGGACCAGTGACTGTCCTGGGTACTGACTAGGGCTAACAACAGTTTGTGCCTCTGGGCAGCTCACAGCTTGGTTATAATACCCAACTTCTTCCACCATAGTCTTCCTCGCATGAGGTAAGAAGAGACATCTGTTAGCTCTTACCTCACACCACAGTTTCCTGAGATCCTAACTCAGCGTCAGCATCTATCAGGCTTTCAAAATATCAATACAATGATAACTGAATAAATAAACATTCACACAAAATATTATTAAAGTACCAGGAGAGTCAGCTCAAATCACCGTTTCTTGTAAGTCTTCCTTGGGCTCTAGCCAGAGTTATAATTAGGTAGGAACCCTTTTAGAAGGGCTCAGGTTAAGGTATATTGAGAATAGTGCCTTGATTTTTTTTAAAAGTGGAAATTCATGTGAAGTAAGGGGGAATTTGGAGGTAAAGGTGTTCCAGGCAGCTGTCATTCTAACACATTCTAATAATCACTGGCATGTGGTAGAATCACATCAAATATTGTTTTTAATGAATAATAGCTTGATGAAATATATATATATATATATAGCCGCTAGCACTGTGAACAAATAGATATATTTAGGGTGTGGTGTTTATTTGGAAAAAATGATATAACTATTAGGGAGGAAATAGAAATAGCAGAGAAAGGAAGGAGGGAGGGAAGGAGGGAGGGAGGGAAGGAGGGAGGGAGAGAGAATGAGAACACAGAATGGGAAATAAAACTTGGAGGAACAAAACCTCTTGGGAAAAGTGGAGCAGATCAAATAAGAAAACATTTTGGGGGCGGGGGGTTCGAGACAGGGTTTCTCTGTAGCTCTGGGACCTGTCCTAGAACTAGCTCTTATGGACCAGGCTGGCCTTGAACTCACAGAGATCCACCTGCCTCTGCCTCCTGAGTGCTGGGATTAAAGGCATGTACCACCACCACCCAGCTTAAAAATAAAACTCTTAAAGAAAGGAGGAAAAAAGAAAAACCCTAGGAGTGACCTTAAAGTGCTGGGTTTTTTGTTTTTTTTTGTTTTTTGTTTTGTTTTGTTTCTTTTTCTTTTTCTTTGAGACAGGGTCTCACTATGTTACACTGACTGGCCTGGAACTCCCTATGTAGACCAAACTGGCCATGAACTCAGAGATCAGAGATCTTCCTACCTTTCCCTCTCAATAGCTGAGATTAAATGCACAGGCCACCATACCTAACCAAATTTAAGCATCTTAATCATATATGATCAGGTTACGAGGCTGGGGGTGCAGCTTTGCTGGTAGAACGCCCAGCATGCACGAAGTTCTGGGTTTGGTCCCCAGCACCACATAATTGGATTTCATGGCACAGGCCTGTAGTCCTAGCATTTGGGATGTGGAGGCAGGAGGATCAGAAGTTGAAGATCATTTTTTGCTGCATAGGGAGTTCAAGGCCGGTCTGACTAGAGACCCCATTTCATATAATATATGCAGGTAACACAACTGACTAGAAATGTGATATGGTAAAGTTGTAAGTAAGTGAGGAGAGATAAGGACATCAAGGACTATGCGTAAGCAAAGCTAACACAGGGAAAACAGAAAAGGAGGGTCAAGGGGAAACACTGTTTTTAAACTGAGACAAACGTGAGTGAGCTAGATGCCCTCTGTGTTGTGTAACAAATTATCTGAAAATATGATGGCTTACTCACATGATTTCTGGGAATCGGGAGTCTGGGAGCAACCTAGCTTGGTGGTTTTGTTGTGAAGCTGTGATGGGCTGGTATGATAGCCACCTGAAGGCTTCACTGGGACTGCAGAGCATCTCAAACACGCCCCTCCCTTCGTGGGAGCTATCTATACGTCTTTAGGACATGTGGCTGCCTTTCCTAAGCTGCAGTCAAGAGAAGTGTGGAAGCTGTAACGCCCTTTGTGGTGGTTTGAATAAGAATGACCCCTATAGGCTTACGTATTTGAAGACTTTATTCTCTGTTGGAGGAATTATTTGAGAATTATTAGGTGGTATGACCTCGCTGGAGGAGGTGTGCCACTGAGGACAAACTCTGCCTCCTCCTGCTTGTGGTTTTAAGATGTGAGCTCTCAGCTATTCCTGCCTTTGCGCTGTCATCATGGTCTCAAGCCCTCTGAAACCATAAGCCCAACTAAATGCTATCTTTTATAAGTTGCCTTTGTCATAGTGTTTTATCACAACTAGAAAAGTAATAAATATACCCTTTATGACTTAACTTTGGAAATCCAACTCCATAATTTCTGAAATGTCTTTGGTACAGCTCAGGATTCACGAAGTGGGAGGACCTTCTCTAAGATGAAGACTAGGCTACAGAATCATTGCGAGCTAAGGGGTTTCTTGGAGCTTGAAGCAGAGGCTTGTTACCACAAGCTACATCATACTGTCTAAGATGATGTAGTCTTCTTGCTTTCTCAGGGAGACTCACTGAAAAGGTGACAAAAATGATCTGTCACTCTTGACATTTCATTCCCTATAATCCTTTCAAAATGAAAGCATCACTTCCAGTCTTTCAAAGGCGAGGCTTAGTAACCAGATGGGTTCACTCAGGAATGATGAAGTCAGTTATTGTAGCAGAGTGGGTTTCAGTCCATGTGTACTGCTTTAGGGTTAGGGGTCTCCAGCGGTGTACGGGAGCTAAGGATTCTGACTGGTTCTGGGAATGGCTTCACTCCTGAGAAGAGAGTCAAGACCTAGAACAGAAAAGTGGTAGGATAACCTCTGCAGCCTCAGGGTAAAGAAAACTGCACATGCCAAGTCTAAGATCTTCCTTGTCTGATACCCACCATATCACATTCTATAATCTGTATTTTATCAACAGGCTTACTACCTGAGTGAGTTGCAAACACAGATAAATAACAGGACAGAAGATTGAAAACCTATCATCTAAAGCCATAAAGTATGGTGGACAGAACTAAAGGGAGCACAGATGAATACATAGACAGATCATGCTTTTGAAGTGGAAGATGAAATTTGTTAAAGAGACAAACACCCACAAATCGTTCTGTAGATTCAGTGCAATCCAAACCAACCCTCCCAAAACCTGTTTCATTTGGTTCAGATTGAAGAGGGATTGCAAGTCATTGAAGGGGGAATTATAAAAGGAATATGGAAATGCAAAAATGACTTAATGATCCAAAATGCTGAAAATCAGTAAAGCAGAGAAGTATATTCCCTAATTTCACAAAACTATCATAAGAGAGAAAATGTGTTATCAGTACCAAGATAGACAAACAGATTGAAAGAAAAAACAGTCCAGAAGGAAGGGACTGATAGTTGACTTATAATAAAAGAACAATTTAATAAAAGAGGACTGACTTTTAAATAAATGGTTCTGGAACAACTGGATACAAATATCAACACATAATTTAGCTTTTATTTTGTACACTATATAAACATTGTCTGTTTTGGGGGATGGGGGGAAAGAAAGGAGTATTCTCAAAACCCAACAATTAGAAAAAAACATTTTACAAACATCAAAAGATTTGGACAGACAATGATAATATTTGGGTATTGTTCTGGTTTGACTAGGAATGGTTCCCATAGGCTCGTATATTTGAATGTTTGGTCATTAGGGAATGGCACTACCTGACATGGATTAGGAGGCATGGGTTTGTTGGAGTAGGTGTGGCCTTGTGAGAGGAAGTGTGTCAGTGGTGGAGGGCTTTGAGGTTTCAAGGGCCCCAGCTAGTCCCTCTAGCGCTCTCCTCCTGATGCCTGCAGATCTGGATGTAGAACCTCTCCACTCCTTTTCCAGTCCCATGTCTGCCTGCATGCCGCCATGCTACCTGCCATGATGACAATGGACTAAGCCTCTGTAACTGTTAAATAAGCTCTAATTAAATGCTTTCTTTTATAAGAGTTGCTGTGGTATGATGTCTCTACAGCAATAGAACACTAAGACAGGTATCAAGTATATCATGAAAAGATATTTAGTATCATTAGTGATCCAGAAAATGCAAATTTAAAGCAAATGAGATACCAGTACCTTCCACCTAGAATGACTAAAATTGGGAAGAGCGGCTTTTAGGTTTGAATCTAAAACATCCCCTGGAGGTTCATGTATAAAACATTCAGTTGCCAGCTCACCAGACCATTGGTAAGTGATTATATCATGAGGACTCTGAATTAATCAATGGACTGATCTGTTGGCGAATCCATCATCTCATGACATTAAGAAGAGTTGTTGACACCAGGAGGGAACTTGGAAAGGACGACAGAAAGTAGATTATTGAGTTTGTGCTATTGAAGGATTGGTTTTATCCTCAACTCTTTCCACTGTCTCCGTTTCCCTGGCTGCTATGAGGCAGGCAGCTTGATTAGGCTCGCACACCGCACGAGGTTCCACTTCACTACAGACCAACACCAGCAGAGCATACCACCACAGACTTAAACTTTGAAACCATAAGCCATAATAAACTTTTCCTCTTTTACATTGGTTTTTCTCAAGTGTTTTGGTTCAGCAGAGTACCAAGTGTTGCTGAGTACTGGGAGCAATGTAAAGTCTGATGGGGAATGTAAAACCACACAGCCCTCCTGGAAAACAGGCTTTAAGTGTCCTGTTGGATTCAGCACACACCTGAGGCCCAGCATAGGCCCATAGCACCTAGAAATCACGGACTCAAAACACCTATGAGTCACCTAAATAAAAGAAAGCATTTCCATAGAAAATGAGCCATGTGCAAAATGTGTAGCAGCCCTGACATGGTTCTCTGGAGAAACAGGAGCAGATATAGATGCTTTGTAGGTAGATAGTTGGGGATTGTTTGGCTTCTCTGGAGAATATGACTACTAAGCAGATATATAAGTTGTTATTTGAATAGCTTGTGCTCACCACAGGCCCAGAAGTTCTACACTGTGCCGTTTACAACTCACAGAGCCAGAGATGTGTGGAATGAGAGTCGGGAAAGAAAGGGGCAATGATATAAACTCTGTTAGTCTAAGGAGCCAAGAACCAGGCATTAATGTCCAAGAGCAGGAAAAGGTGGATGTCCCAGCTAAAGAGACAGTTTTACCCGCATTCTACCTTTCTGCCTGTACTAGCTACTTTTCTGGTGTTGCAGTAACCTATATAAGAGTTTATTTGGGTTTATAGTCTAGAGCAACCTGTGGGTTGCAACCCCATTGAGTTCAAATAACCTTTTCACAGGGGTCACCTAAGACCATTGGAAAACACAAATGTTTTTATTATAATTCATAACAGTGGAAAAATTACAGTTATGAAGTAGCAACAAATTTTTTTTCAAGACAGGGTTTCTCTGTGTAGCCCTGGTTGTCCTGGAACTCAGTTTGCTGACCTTGAACTCACAGAGATCTGCCTGCCGCTGCTTCCCCAGTGCTGGGATTAAAGGCGTGGGCTACCACTGCTTGGCATCAAAAATAATTTTACGTTTGGGGGTCAACACAGTATGAGGAACTGTATTAAAGGGCCACAGCATTGGGAAGGTTGAGAACCACTGGTCTACAGGAATAAAAGTCCACCAAGGCAGGGAGATGTAGCAGCAAGTCACAGCATGGTGGCAGGAGCAAGAAGCAGGACCCATATCTTGAACCATAAACATGAAGTAGAGATAACAGCTGGAAATGGGATCAGTCTCTTAAACTCTCAAAGGCCCCTGCTGTGGCACACCTTCTCCAGCAAATCGCACTACCTGGACCTTTCATAAAGCATTATCACCTGGGGACCAAGTGTTCAAACATCTGGGTGTATGAGGGGCATTCTCATTCAACCACACTGTCATTATTTGGGACGGACATTGGTAAAAACAATATTCTATACCATGTCTACTGATTTGAATACTAGTCTCCTCTAGACACAGCCTTCAGACACATCAGAAATAATATTTTATCAGCTAACTGGTTGCACATTGACTCAGCCAAGTTGACACATAGAATTAACCATCACACACCTGTCAATCAATGAGAGAATAAGAAATGGTGTATAGACATACCATGGAATTCCACTCAACATTAGAAGTGTATGAATCATCGATAAAGATAAAAATAAATGAAGATCAAGACAGTCAGAGTGAACATGTGCTGCGTACAGCTGGATGCACATAAAGTGCTAGGAAATCTAAGCTCACCTGGGGTGTTACGAAGGTACCGGTGATAACTGGCAGTCAGGAAGGAGGACAGGGAGGGCTGAGAGAGAGGGACCGCCAAGAGGAAGAGGACTTTTTGGGTAAGATATTCATTATCTCACTGGGGTGTGGCTTTGCAAACATTCTGACATGTGATTTCAAAGAGACCTCAATTAAATAATATTTTTAAAAAAAATAATGCAAGGTTTTAATTTAACCGTCAGGTACCCTTTCTCAAGAAGTTGGAGGGCTGGCTGGACAGCTCGCTCAGTGGGTAAGGGTGCTTCCTGTCCAGCCTGATGACCTAGTTCAACCCCCTGGAGAGAATTGGCTCCTATAAGTGTCCTTCTGACTTGTAAATGGACATGGTTGTGGACACACACACACACACACACACACACCAAAAAAGTGTAATTTAAAATTTTTAAAAAGAAGAGATTGAACTCAGAAGTTGGCTCAGTGCTGATTAAGAGCACGGACAGCTCATCCATAGAACCTGGGTTCGATTTCCAGCACCCACATGGCAACTCACAACAGTCTTCTGCCTTATTCTGACCTCTGTGGGTACCAGGCATGCACATGGTGCACAGACATGCATTCAGGCAAAATATTTGTACACATAATTTTTAAAAAGGGTAAAAAAAACCAGAAGCAATTGGAGCATGTGCTCCATAAAATTAAGAAGAGAAACCACAGAAGAAGGAAACACTAGACTTAAGATATGAAAAGTTCTATGTAAAGAAAAGAAAAAGAAATTCCAAAATGATGCTAAAGTATTATCTCAGTATTGTAGGAAATAGGTGGACAACCACTTCAGATATAACTGCCAAGATTCTCTAGGAAATTTCTTCAAGACATTTTTAATAGGTTAGTATGTCCTAAATATAGGGAAGGGAATAACTCAACCTGGAAAAATCTGTAAACATATTAAAATAGTTACATAAGAAATATTATATAATGAAATTCTTTTAAAACATGAAATCCAGACAGGCATAATGACAGCCACCATTAATCCCAGCAGAGGCAGGCAGGTCTCTCTGAGATTGAAGTTAGCCTGGTCTTCATAGTGAGTTCCAGGACAGTCAGTGCTGTGTAGAGAGACCCTGTCTCAAAAAAGTAAAACTAACCCCCCACACTCCAGAGTAAACAAAATGGACTCCATAACAAACAAAATGGACTCCCAACAAGAAAGGAGTCATGTCTCCTGCATGTCTCTGTTCTAAGCTGTGCATAAAAATGTTTCAATGCATATTGATATATTTAAAGTTACTGTTCAATAAATAAAAATGAATGACGAATAGCAGATGGGGCCTGAGGTAGGAGAGAGAGGCAATTTGGAAGGAAACATACTATTTAAGACTGAGTTACCCTAAGGACCTGAAAACAGGGACCAGCCACAAGGCAAAGAGCCTAAAAGCAATTAGCCATAGTCCCATGAAATTGCCCCAGAAAGAAAGCAGCTGCAGAGTGGAAGGGCTGGATACTGACAAGCCAAAAAGCGCAGACAGCAGAAGATTTGGTTCAGTCAGCAAAATCACAGGGTAAATTAGGTCTATCCTCAAAGCCTAGGGCAGACTCTATCCACAGAGTAACACTGGAGGTTAGCAGCCTGAATGAGGTCGGTGGGTAGACCAACCAACCGTGGAGTCACCTGTCTGCTTTCAGTTTCACCACTGGGTATTAACACCCACATCCTTCCAGCAGGGTGACTGATACTTAGTGGGTTTTGAAAGCATGAAAACAGGTCCAGGCTTCAGTCTTGTGGTTGATTCTTCTAGTCCCAATGCACTTATGGGGCACCTCTCACCTAGAGCATCCCGGGACACACTGGTGAGTCTCCAGAAGGCAGGATATCTTGCCCAGTCCACAGACCACAACACTAAGTGTGCCAAGCAGAGGCCCCTGCTGAGCAAAGAAGGGCAGCTACTAACAAGGCAGGTCCTGGGATCCTTCTCCCGTTCTAGCTCTGCACCAATATGAACCACAGGAAAGATGAGAGCCCAAGAGCTGAACTGGCCTTCTGCCTCTGTATATACCAGACAGACTCCAATCTGCAATGATCACAAAAGTAGCTGCCCCAGTATCTCGTCTTTCTTGTACTTGTGATTCCCCTCCCTTTTAAATACACTTTTAGCGCTATTTTCACATATTGTTTTATTATATATAGTTATATATTTTATATATTTATATTGTTCAACAATATAGTTATATGTTCTCTCTTACACACACACACACATACACACACATATATATTGTTGTTTTGTTTTGTTTTGAGAGACAGGGTTTCTCTGTGTATTATTGGCTATCCTGGAAATCACTCTGTAGACTCTGTAGACCAGGCTGGCCTCAAACTCACAAAGATCCACCTGTCTCTGCCTCCCAAATGCTGGGGTTAAAGCATGCACAACCATGCTCAGCTGTCAGCCCATTATTTATTTTAAAAACTTTCATGCTATGACTATTTTTATTTATTGTTTATCTAATTTTATTTATACATTTTTTATTATTGAGCAATATTTTCTCTTCTTTCATCTTTCTGTTTGTCTGATTTCTTGTGTTTATTGTTTATTATTCTTATTATACTTTCAGTAATATTTTGATTTTACCTTACTGGTTTTTCAAAATAAAGCTTGTGTATTGGTATATCTTTACTCTTTTTCAGACATTTGTGTAATATTGGTTACAATTTTCTCATTATTGGGAAACTTTTTATTTCCTATTTCTTTGTTCTAACCATTTACCCTTTTCTTGTTTGTAGATTTCTCCTCCACCTCTCTCCTTCCCTCTTTATTCAGTTTTATTATCTCCTATCTCCCTCGAGCATTGTCCCCTCCTTTCTTCTCACTCAGTTATTATTTCTGCATTTACCCTAAATAATTTTTAACATCATAGCACATTCTAGTTAGTCTTGCAGCTTTGTTTTAGGTCATTGGTATTAGTAGGCGTTAATAATGTAAGTGTATCTCTGCTGATACAAGGTGTTGGGGCCCCACAGTCCCTTTCAAAGGCACACCTCAGTGACCAAAAGACCTCTTCGTGGGCTCTACCCCTTAAAGGTTCCACTACCACTTCCCAGTAGCACCACTGTGGGGCCTAAACCTCAGTCCTTTGTCAACATTCATACCCCAAGTGCAGTACCACTTACCACATACTGAGGCTTGGACTTCTCAGTCAAACATTCTGTTTGCACAAAACAGTTCCTACAGATGTCATTAAACTTTATCATCTAGTGATCTGTGACTCACCCCGAGGTAATCCAAAGTGGCTATCAACCATGTTTGAAGACAGAATCACTGTGCTGTTAGGAGAAAAATGGGAACCTCCTAGGCGACATGGAGATGCACGGTTGCCCCTGTTGTGGGAAAGCTTGAATCTTGCTTCTTTAAACATTTTCATTTAGGGAACAAAAAACATTAATTGAAACTTGGATATAGTCATATGCCACAGAGACGTAGTGAACTTTCAGGCTCACTTTTCAAAATTAAAGTCCACAATGACCCTATGGAGCAGGTCATTATTCTTAAGAATAACTTGTGGGTGTCTCTCTGCCATATCCCTTACCCCTGCTTCAGCTGGGAACAGCATCAGTTTAGGATTACATATTGGTGTGAGCATCGGGTGTCACCTTCAGAAAAAGAAGAAAGGGAGAACAACCTTGTTAACAAACTTTCAGGACACAAGTCACCTATTCCTGTGGGTGTCTGCTTCACACCCCATTTGCTATTTTTCCTGCGGGTGTTTCATGAATTGAGGGGGAGAAAAATAAACAGAGACTGTGGGTGTTTCATGTTTAAATGGTAACACTGTGCTCCTAAGCTTCCCCAGGTGGTGGGTAAAAAAAGGTCAATGGACCAGATGCAGGTCTAGGTTAATGCTGACTCCCTCCCTCCATTTTTAACATGGAGTTATTGTAACTCACACGCAAATTATGAACTACATTTGTCTCATACAGCCATATTCCTATCCGAAATTTTTAGGTCTAGCATGATCTCCTTTAATATTATGCAATTTTTTAGGTTCAATACCAACTTTTTTATTTCATTTTTTTACATTGAAATATTTTTAAATATTTTAAATATTTTTTGAAAAATTTATGCATGCCTACAATGTGTTTGGATCAAATCTACCCCAGTTCCTTTATCTCTGGTCCCCCCATCCCCCACCATGTCTTTTATTTCCCCATTCATGTGTTCTCTTCCCTTTTATTTTCATTTATTTATTTATTAAAAATTCCCACCTCCTCACCTCCTCCCATTTCCCTCCCATTCCCCCTCCCCCTCCCTCTCCAGTCCAAAGAGCAGTCAGGGTTCCC
>LOJH01058734.1:0-11364 GCA_001685095.1 Ellobius talpinus
TACTTCCTGTCTGGTTGACCTGCCTATACTTCCTGCCTGGCCAACCAGCGTTTTTTTAAAATACATGATTGACAGAATACAGACAATTCTCCCACACCATTTGTGAACAAGTGATGTAGTGTACTATTAATCATAGAAATGAAGCAGAACTATGCTTGACAAATTCATTTATAGATATTGTTTAATGAAAAAGAAAGTTACAAAAAAGCTTTAGTATTTTTGTTTGTGTAAGTGCGGTGTGTGTGTGTGTGTGCATGTGTGTGTACATATGCTTGGAAAATAAAACAATTCGATTGAGGATTGTGTGAGGTCTTTAGAATGGGGAAACTTCTGAAACTTTCCAAGTTCCTTACTCTTATGTAGTTCTGTTTCCATATGTTATATCAGTGTTCATATATCAGTTTTTTGAAACTCAAGGAAGCATGCTGAAATCATTTCTCCTGATACAGTACATTTGATCTTCCATATAAAGACTGTATTTACACTGAAGCCTTTTCTGAAGGCATAGAGACACTATTTTAAAATATTACTGCTACAGTAACAACATGAAGCCAAGAAATGTACCTTTCTGAATTCTTTAGGGGATAAATTTTGTTTCTTACATAATTGAGTGGGGTGAGTACATTCAATCCATCTAGCCCAGGCAGAGAAACAGCATTCCTAGTAGAAACACTTCCTATGACTCCATACTGGTTAGTTTTAGATCTAGAAGTTATGGGCTGGATATAAAACATAAAGGAAAATAGAACATCATAAATTACTACCATCTTGTAAAATTAATGAGATGAACAAATATAGACTACAATAACTCTGGAAATAGGGTGAGAATTGCAAAATCTCTCTTATGAAAGCTCACTTGTATCTCCATTCATCACATATATATTAAAGTCTTTCTACTCTGGTTTATATGTTTAGCTTTATTTGTATTTTCTTATTACAATTCTGATTCATATTAGAAAATTGTTTCAACATAAAACATTTGCTCTCTAGCTTCACAGATAAAAGAGACACAGGTGGTTTTCTGAAGAAGCTATGTAACATTATTTCACCTATTCAGATCTTGAAGTAAAAATAGTTCTTTTTAGCTGCAGCATGAAGCTTATCTCTGTATGGTTGAAAGAAAAAATATCATTTATCAAGTAAGAATATAAGGGAGACCCCTATCTTTTGCACCATTCAATCTACCAGATAGAAACACGTATTACAATCAAAGTGTAAGTAGAATTGCAAGAGATTGACCCTTAATACACATTTGTGTTTTCTGACACATTATTGAGTCTCCTCATGTACAAAGGAAACTGTCCTATTACAGGGGAAATAATTCAAGTATTCATAAAGGTTGTATTGATTTTCTTCTTAGTGGTTAGAAACTATCACAATAACCTCTTTTGCTAATTGCAGTTTTGTAATTTTCCTTCGAAAGATATAGATAATGACTAGATGCTGAGTCAACTTTTGTACCAAAAACTGGCTAGCCTTACCTAATCCTTCCATCCTATTTATTTATTGGTAATTTAATACTGAGAGCATCAAGTGCATACAACATGATTTACATCATGAGGTAGATAAGTTAAGCTACTTACCACATGCATTACTAAACACACCTTGTTTTATATCATTATTTTTATGTTGGGAATAAGGGACCTTTCAGATGCTTGCTGGTCTTAAATTCACTGTATCATTCAAGCTGACATTGAAGTTGAAGCAATTCTCTTCTTTAGCAGTGTATGTGCTACAATTATGGTTTGCACCATCATTCTTTGCCATGCTCACCTTTAAATTAAAATGATTCTAAGAGAAAACATTTAAAAATTAACTTTTTAACTAATGAAATGCAAGAATTAGTAAATTGTACCTAATAATATTTATGTGGCTTGAATATGGTTTGTTCTGTCTTAAATTATTATAGAAATCTAGTATCAAATGCCCCAGTATTGAGAGCCACTGGGACCTGTAAGAGGTGATTAGAGAAGTAAATTATTTTAATGTTCTTTGTACACAGATGTGTTAAGAGCTGCAGGAACAGGCGTTTGTAAATACTGTACCATGTGCTTTCTGTCTTCTGCAAGATCCTCTGCTCATGTTTCTGTCCTTGTATGAAGGACCATGAGGATTTCACCAGAAGAAATTCTATTTATGTCTATGAGCATGGCGTATGTGTGAATATAATGTGTGTGTGCATGTGCCCATTCCAACATGTGCATGTAGAAGCCAGAGGAAAAAACTCTCCATGAGCAGCAATAACTCTGCTTTATACCTCTTATATAGCTCTGCTTTCTCACTTTGCATGGAGTTACACTGTTCCTTAGCAAGCCCAAAGATCCTACTAACTCTATTCCACACCAAAAAAGAAAGTTGTAGTTGTTGAGACTACAATATTATGTGAAATACCTGGATCTTTGCATGGATTTTAAGATCCAAAATCTAGTCTTTATGTTACATATTCCCAAAATGAAGGACGGGAGTGTCAATGTTTTGGACCTCTTAGTCAATCAAATAAAGGACCTCTCAAGAATTTAAATAATACCAGAGTAATGTGTTTCGAGCCAAAGTGATACACTATGAGTGACAGTGGGCCACATGATTGTAAGGCAATTCAAAGTCTTCAGATTATTGCCTGGAACAGCATTTCAAGGGACCTAAAAGAGTTTGGTTACTATCGGTGTAGCTTTGCTGTTTGTTTACTTTGTTTGATAGACCTTTGCTAACTGTGCATCTCCCTTCACATAAGGCATTTTGTTTCTACTATTAGTATAATAGAAATAATATAGTGAATAAGGGGTTTTGCCAAAGGTTCACCCCTACTACATACTTGCCTTCTTGAGCAGGTACCGTAAAATAATTTCAGCCAGATTGGTCTCCTACCACTACTACTCTGAAATATACAGTGAATCTGCTTAAATTCACTAGTCATTATTGGAAAAATAAATTTATCTCATTCTTCAATTGTGCTTCATACAAAGCTCCATTTTGGTGTGGTCATAAATTTTTAACAGGTTGCTAAACTTTTTCATACATTTTTGTTTATTGAGACATTTGAATGTGGATGTATGTGTGTGTGTTTGTGTTTGTGTGTGTGTGTGTGAGAGAGAGAGAGAGACTTGTGTGCAAGATAGGCACTTGGACTGTGAAATGCATGTTTAAAAGAAATGTGTGTGCATAGTCCAAACCAAGAGGAATACCATATTGTTAAACTATTACCTGTTTTTGAATGGCAGCATTCTTACCAACTGAGCCAACTCTCTAGCACCCAGATGCAATTTTTGAATGCTGGACTTCAAATCAGCATAATTGTAAATAAAGAAAAAAATGATACTTTTCTTTTATGCATCATCCACTCTTAGATACTCTGGTATAAAAAATAGAAAGCATACAATAAATCTAACAAATGAAACATATGCCTTACAATGCTAAATGTGCTGAAGCAATTTGACAAGTAGATTAATAAGCATCAATACTTGAGCAATCCTTGAGCTAATTTCAATTCTTCAAATTGTGCTACTGCTGCACATATGCAAATTACCTTACATCAATAGAAGGTAAAAAGATTTAACACATTTGGAATCAATATGGCAAGTGAGTATTTTGTTAATGAAGGGAAGAGGAAGCTTGCAATGCCAGTCACACAGCAATTCTCACAGAGGCTATGAATCTCGAGGTATTGTAATTAATAGGACAAAGAGCAAGGAAAAATATTTTTCCTCTTTCACTAGAATAACCTTGACAATAGTGTTCTAGAGAAACAAAACAAGTTTCTGTGATCTGATGATTAGATCAAGAAAATGTAGAAAACCTACTGAATGGGTTTATGTCGTGTGTGGAAAATAGCATATAGTTATCATTATATTCACAGAATTGTAAGTACTACAGGATCTCATGCATATATTCAGCAATAGTCCTCCTCATGGAATTTAGGAGGAAATTATTGTTACCAGATGCCAGAATTGGCTGAGAAAAGAATGATTATGAACACCAAAATTAGAACAGGCAGAGGACAAAAAAGAAATTGAAGAAAACCAATGTGCTGGTGCAAACCAATAAAGATAAGTCAAAAAAAGGGAATGAAAAAAGTAAAAATATACATAAAGAGTTAATACCTATTTGAGAATATTAGCATCTTTAGGCTGATGGATGCATCGTATAAATTGTATGTACATTGAAACAATGAATTGTTTACTATAACATGGACAATTTTATATTTTGAGTATCAGTTAGCAAATAAATAAATATCAAAAGAACAAACAACTGGTGGCAATGAGAATTTACTCTCTTAATATAGTAATAGAGTCAAATATGAAAGCTGTAATCAAAATTTGCAGAAAATTCAAATGTGCATGTTTGATTAGAATTAATAATTATTGTTTAATAAATTTAAAATAAAATAATCCTTGATGTTGACCAGAAGAACAAACTGTTTCTACTGTCTTAGTGTTCATATTGTTGTGATAAATCACTGTGTCCAAAAGTAACTTAGTAAAGAAAAGGTTTATGAAATAATAAACATCCAAATCATTGCCCATCCTGAAAGAAAGAAAGATAGAGTGGGAAGCTGAACAGGACCATGGAGATAAGAGTGGATACAGCAGCCCATGGAGGAGAACTTCTGACTGGGACAGGCCAAGCTGCAGTGCCCACCGTGTGCTGACGCCTTCCACAACAATCATCAATCCAGAGAAACCCAGAGGCTTGCTCACATGCTGTCTGATGGAAGAATTTTCTCAACTGAATTTTCCTCTTCCCAAAGGACAACTAGCTTGTGGCAAGTTGACATAAAAGCAACTAGTATACTATTATTATATTTGTAAATTGATAGCTAGTTTTGTGAAATTCATCATTACCAAAAGAATATATTTAAGTGCTCAATTCTGATTAGAAAAGGGATTGCTATATAAATGGTTCAAAACTAAGCCCAAATAAATAATCAATCTAGTGAGATAAATCAGTAGATACTGATTTGAAATACAGCATCTTGATAATTGAACAGAAATTTTACACTAAATTGGTTCCTTTTCTGCTCAACCTTCTGTGTGTTATAATGTTGAAACACTTCAGAAAGTTGATAATTCCAGGAAGCTGTAGTTCAGAGTGACAGAACAGATAGCACCATGTCAAAGCTATAAACTTCTTTCATTGCAAACATCATGAAAATGACAGATTCAACAGAGGAACAATACATAAAAAACTGTCCTGTCTGGACTGAGTTTAAAACTGTCCTGTCTGGACTGAGTTTATCTCACTAGAGTGGAACAATGCTTCACTAATATCACCACTAGTAACTCTGAGATAATACTTTTTAAAAATGTTCTTAGAAATATGTTACTTAGAAGTCAGACAACTTGAACAATCACCTCATTTGGATGTTCATAATCTTGTGACAGAATGGATAGATATTAATCTCTTGGTTTCATTTGGACTTATACTGGTATTGGGAATGGAATGAACATTACAATCACTATCATCTCTTAATATTAGTATATTATTGTATGTCAGGTTGTTTAATTGCATAGTTTCCAGAGAATTACATGATAATTTAAAACCATCAGTCATTAAATCCATCAATAGAGAATTTGAAGATATTACTCAGTAATAGAAATCTTAAATAGAATTTTCAAGATCCCGGGTTAATTCCTTAGGACTGGTGAAAAAAATCAATATTCAAAATCAAAACCCAAAAATATACATTTAGACTCCAAAGTCCTTTAAAAAAACTACAGAGAGATAATGAAAAAAGAAAAAAACATTAAATCTCATTCAAATATCACTCTTTATGAAAACATAAACATTGACAGAAGAGAGAGATTGAAGGTTAAAGTCTATAAGGGGTGACCAGGTTTGTTATGCTGGTTTTAATATAATTTTAAAAAAGCACAAATGAAAGAGAATATGATCTTTTAAAGTAATTAAAAGTTGAATGCAACAAATAAAATCAGGAAACAAACACTTGCCAAGGATCTCATCATTATCACACACACAGTTTCAACACTCAGTTTAAAACTCATGATTCATTAATATATGATTGTATAATAGAAGAAAACAACATAAAAGGGCATGATCATATATCTGCATGCAAAGACATATTTTTCCTTGAGATTCAAGGAGACAAAAGAATAATTTTAAAATTTTCAGACATCTTTTAGAACATATATTTCTTAATTAAACAGATTTTCCATTGGTCATAAGTTATACTATAAGGAACAAATTTGCATATATCCTTTAGACAAATATCTAATTTTGGCAGATTATTTGGTGCTTATCAAAGATAGTTTTCAGTGTTTGTTTTTCATGCTTTGTGAAAAATAAGTTTTTGAGTGGAAAGATATTTCTAAATTACTATTAACTCTACAGTAGAGACTATGAAATCTGATTTAAGAATTTGAAGAAAACTTATTTGCATTCTTGGTCCCTTTATGTCACTTGACTAAAAGTCATAACACCTGTTATTTGTTTACCATTTTTCTGATAACACTTTCTAAAAAAGTAAAACAATTATAGAGTATATAATTAATACTCCATGAAATGTGAACATTTTTTTCTTCAGTTTGCTCTCAGAGGTTCCAAGATGGCATTTACATATAACTCTTGCATCTTAATTTAAGCAATCTCCTTTAATCTGTGCATCACCACAAGGTTGTGAGCTACCAGCAAAGTTTCAGCATATCTGTTTCCAGTTGCTGCTCCATGGCTTCTCCTGACTCAACCCTTCTCTCTCCCAGCATTCAGTTTAGTTTTCCCTGCCTACCTAAGTCCTGTCCAATCAACAGGCCAAGGGAGTTTCTTTATTCATCAGTTGTATTCACAACACATGGAGGGGAATCCCACATCACACATTGTCATGATTCTAAGATATTCTCTAGAAAAAAAGGTAAAGATAGAGGAATAGAATTTACTCAATAACAAAGCAAAAAAGGCAAAAAGTCAAGATCATAAATATTAAGTGGTAGAATAAAATGTTTATTTTTTCTTGCAATCAGTAACATTACATTTAGGGGAAGAATGTAAACTTGCAAAGATAAAAGGACAATAAATAACAAAATACACACATATATAGAGATTTCATTGTTTTCAAAGCTTTGAATTTTAGAATAACTTATAATCATATAGCTTTGCCACAAAGAGCACATAGTGATTTTTTCTGAATATATATTTTAATGGCTCTGCTCATTTCTTCCATTTTCTACTAATTTCTCACTTGAGTTCTCACAAATCTTTCCAACTGGAGAATTGTGTCTTCACTCATGTGTCATATGAGAAATAGTGCATATATTAATATTAAGACTCTTTTGAAGTACACTGATTCAAATCTAGAATTAGAAATGCATATTTTGGAGTCACAATCTGTGGTCTGTATCCCTAACATGAAAGTTCAACTGCCTCTAGATATCAGAATGTTTTTTTCTCTTTCTATTTCTAAAGATCATTTTCACTCTTAAACTCTAAATATGCCTAACTAATGGCATTTGCCAAGGTTGACATTTTAAAATGCCGTCAAATGTTGACTGTGAAAAGGATATTTCACAGCTTAGGAAAATCCACACACAGAGTAGATTTGTTTTTGATCAATTAGTAAGCTTAGATATCTCACAAAACACAGGATGCCCTGCAGGTGCCAAATACCTCTTTAAGATGTTTCCTCAGTAACAAAGTAAGGCTAGCTTATGCTCTTTTCTTATGCATGTGTAGGCATGTTTAAGTTTCCCTAAGCATACACATTCAAACGTGTGTTTTTGAAAACTTGAAGTACTAGAATTATTTTGCAGAACACTGGCACATGTCTATATTTGAAAAGCACCTGGAAACATTTGATGATTAAACACCTGCTAATTTGTCATCAGAATGCCGGTCAAGTGGAAGAGAAATACAAAGTAAAGTACATAAAGTAAGACTTGGTATGAGAAAAGTTTGCAAACTTATAGCAGTTTAAAAATCATACAGGAGAATTATAAAAAAACATGAGTTGTCTTTTTTGCACTGTAAACTCTCAAATAAAATTATGTTTAATAATAAAATATGGGGTACAGAGGAGTTGGTAACGTTTCTAAAGTACTTGTTTCGCAACCTGAAGACCTGAGTTCAGATTGTGTAATATCAATAAGTAGAGGAAGGTGGAGTGACCATTTGAACCTCCTGACTAGCTAGTCCACCAAGCTCTTTATGTAATGAATGTCTGGCTCTCAAAAAACATTGGAAAGTGACTGAGAAAGCCACCTGTTTTTGACCTATGATGTACTCTTCTACCTACACATATGCTTCTACATATACATGAACATGAACACACATTACCCTCACACAAAGTTATGCATGTTCCAAATGGGAGACTTATGAATATTTATTACCTAAATTTGAGCCCAATTTGGGCTATCCAGTACAGTGGCATTCACCTGGGTTATAAGGTAACATAAATATAAAAAGAAGTAAACATACTAACAAAAATAAATTTCTTCTTCTTGCATTAAATATTCATGTTACTTATAACTAACTGAAAGTAAAAAATTCCTAGAAAATTCTAATGGGATTCCCATGGACTTTTATAAACTTTCATCATTACCATGAAAATGAAATTCCTAGAATATATAATAACTGAAAGAAAATTAAACACCGAGAAATAAGTACCAAATCAATAAATGGGCTAGTTCATTGAATGAACAACTCTCAAAATTGCTAATTTCCAATAAATACCAGAAAATTAATTCAATATTCTTAGTCATTAAGAAAATAGAAACTCAAGACTCTCATGATTATAAAACACTCAAGTCAGAATTTTCAAAAGGAAGAAAACAAGAGAAAATTCTGGTGAGGGTATAGGAAAAGAGAGACTACACACAGCACTGGTGGTGAAAATGTAGACTTCTGCTTTCACACTAGAAATCTGTATGAATATTCTCAAAAACTAAAGCTAGAACTAGCTTATAACCCAGTTATACTACTCTGAGATATATAACTGAAAAAATTTAACTCAACATGCCATAAAGGTAAGTGCATCAAGCTTGATGCTGTAATGTATGTAATGGATAACAAATGAAGCTAGCTTATAAAACTGGGTTAAAAATGTGGAGATACATGTGTGTGTGTGTCTGTGTGTGTCCTTTCCCATAGGGAAAAATGAAACCATGAACATTTACAGGAACGCACATACCTATATTTGTTTATGTATGAAGTTGGACCCATGTGGATATAGAGAAGGACAGTTGGATAAAAGTAAAAAGTGGCACACAGTATAATCACACATGATAACATTCAATAAGGAAACGTTGTGTTAAAGTTTGTAATAAAATAATAAGACAAAATCCCTCAAAACAATATGATAATAAAATTATTACAAATCCACACATAGACTAATGAACTAGACCAAAAAATCAATAAACATTTATTTTATGCACCAATGATACAATGGAACAAGATGATATTTACCTTACAACATATTATTGGAAAAACTAGATGTTTACATGCTTTCTCATAAGCATATGTAAAATGAAAAAGTGATGACTTCAAAAATGAAGTTCACAGTAGCAAAACTACTGGCAAAAGAGCAGAAGAACATCTTGACAGTGGTCCAATTGCAATTTGTTGAAGATATTGTCAGCATAAGAGGCATAAAAGCTAAAATAGTAATGTAGAAATTATGCCAGGAAAGGGATTCTCCTGTCAGACTGATCCTAAAGAGGTAACATGAAGTTTGGAACATATGTGAACCTGACACCATGTTCTACTTTTCCTTAAAAAACTGTGTCAAACCTGGTAATAACCATTTACCTCTGATATTTTTGTGATTCATCGTGTTTCACATTCTCTTTTTTGTAGAACTTACTGAGATAGAGTGTGACAGGTGGAGCAGGCTGCTTGTCATCCCAACTGCCCTGCTAGCCTACACTCAAAATAACCACACAGAAACTGTATTAATTAAATTACTGCCAGGCCCATTATCTCTAGCCTCTTATTGGCTAACTCTCACATCTTGATTTAACCCATTTCTACCAATCTGTGTAGCACCACAAGGTCATGGCTTACTGGGAAAGATTCTAACCAGTGTCACTNAAGGCCAAGGCAGTTTCTTTATTCAACCAATGAAAGCAACACATAGACAGAAGGTCCTCCTACACCAATACAGGATATGTTGCATATAAGATACCTTGAGTGGAGACTCCATAAATACATAAAGATGCTATCTAATATCTGTACACTTTTTGTGCATATGTAGGTGGTAGATAATTGGGGGATAACTGTACAGTTATTTTGTACCTGTTAAGTATTTATAAAAACTCATCTGTGTAGTGCCAACAACTATTGGAAATATTGATAAAGTAAATGGTGCTTCTATTTTTCACTTTTTATAACATACATGATTTTGTCAATCTCTATGATTTTAAATACTACTTAGGTAAAAATACTCTCAAATGTGTTGCCTCAAATTGATTTTTCATTTAGAAAACTGCAACTTTAACCACAATCTTACTTAAAACAATATATTAATAATCTAATATCTCTAAAAATACTTTAAACAGGTAGTATCAGTCACAGAATTTGAGTGTGTACACAGTTCTGAAACTTTTAGGCCTAAGAAAAATCATGTCTCATTGCTTTCCACTTAGTAAGTTTCCCTAGAGGGAAATTCATCCTGGTGTTCCCTTTCAGGTTTATTACAACAGAAAGCATTAATTACAAATTCTTAAAAACAGCCCCAATGGCTCTATTCATTACCACCATCATCAAATTAATACCTGGAATACTTAGGTATTTAATGACTTATTACTGCTTCTTTTTTTAGGCCTCCCTTATTACTGCTTCTTAACTCAACAACTAGAATTATTTATTGCTTATGTAGAATGTTAAACATAGCACAATGGCTGCAGTTTTTTAAGGAATAAGCTAATATCTTGCACAATCTGGGTACAGTACAGTTTTTGAAGTCTTGCATATAAACCTGTGTATGTATGTTCTTAAATGGGTACTATATAAATGTGCTATGTGAAGGTTCATATACACATTTGTGTGCGTGCATGTAAAGGTGAAAAGTAGATAAAGAAAAGCTGAATGCTTTCCTTGATCATTTTTTATTTTGCTCATTAATGTTGAGCACCATGGTTAGGTTTGTCTAGATAGCCAGACAGTTCCAGGTATCCTGTCTCTGCCTACTAAGAACTAGGCTATAGATGGTCTTTCTACCCCTACCCACCCAGTCTTTATGTAGATGTTCAGTATAGAACTCCAGATTCTTACTTTTATCTATTAAGATAATAAGCTAGCTCTCACATTTTGAGAATCTTGCATAGAGAAGAGCCAAAGCATGATGAAGAATGCTATTTTACAGTATTTTTGTTATGGTTTTTGACTCTTTAAAAGGCAAGCCACGCCCACTCCCAGTGACCC
>LOJH01058735.1:312-11092 GCA_001685095.1 Ellobius talpinus
GTGTTGCTTTCATTAGTTGAATAAAGAGACTGCCTTGGCCTTTTGATAGGGCAGACCTTAAGTGGACAGAGCAGACAGAACAGAATGCTGGGAAGAAGGGAAGTGTGGCAGACCCCATGATTCTCCTTCCAGAGACATACACTGTTTAGACTCACGCTGGTAAGCCACGACCTCATGGTGACATACAGATTATTAGAAATGGGTGAGATCAGGATGTGAGAATTGGCCAATAAGAGGCTAGAAATAATGGGCCAGGCAGTGTTTAAATGAATACAATTTGTGTGCTGTTATTTTGGGGTATAAGCTAGCTGAGCAGCGGGACACAGCCTCCTCCTCCTACAAGCAATCAGACATTTTATTGCTTTATGAGAAACATGTTACAATGGCAATTGTCAGGATCAATATGATGATTATTGTCAAATACACAATGATGTTTGTAAACTATACAGGGTATACAAGATTAATTCTAAGGCCAATTGTCCTATCAAGCCTCTCCATGCTTCTCTGGCTTCTAGGAAACACAGAGGAACACAAAGCAGTCTGGATGCTTCACTGTCTGAGGGTGGCCTCAATTTCCCAAGAACCGAAAAGAAAATAGTGCCGTAGGTGCTGGGACTCTAACATGAAAGACATAAGACACATGCATCTCAAAGCAGCTATATCTGGCCAACTCCATGATCCCCCTCAATTATCATAGAATATAAGGTGATTATAGAAGAAGTAAAAGAAAATATGATGGCTTTTGGTAGCCTGATTTTATTCATATATTTTTGTTTTCCTTGCATATTAAGATTTTAGCAAGTTTTAAAATGTAACCAAACGCACAACCACAGTGTCTTTCAGTCACAATGGAAATAGATGAAAGGTAGAGCTTCCAAATAACTGAAGAGAAGAAAAGCTACATGAAGCTGAAATATGTATCACTAAGAGGAAAAGTCAATCAGAAAGATGTAAATGCTATGTGATTCTATCCATATGATAATCTGGAAAAGAGAGAAACTATGGAGATAGTAAGACATCAGTGTTTGCCAGAGATTAGATGGGACGGCATGAGGAGGCAAAACACCAGGGATTCTTCAAACAATGAAGCTGTTACGTAGGGTGCTAGAGTGGTGGACACGTGTCATTATACCTTTGTACACTAAGAATGAACCTCATTGCAAACTATGGACTTTGCTTGACAATCATGTCCCAATCTAGCTCCTTTGACTGTAGTAAATTTATTATTTTGTCGTAAACATTGTCAGGGGAGGAGTCTGTGCATGTGTGGAGTCAAGGGACAGATAAAGTTTCTATTTCCTGAGAAACTAATATTGCTGAGAACTATAAAAACTATAAAAAATGGAATCGTTTTCACGGGAGGAAAGTATAACTAGTTTGCATTGCTATACCTAGCTATAGTAAGCATATTTATACTAATTATACATCTAGGTATAATTATCTGATCAAAGGGCCTATAAATTTATAGACAAGGAGCAGACACTAAATTAAAATAGAAATTAACACTACTGACCAAAAAGATATGTATAACAATCTTTACTTTTCAAATAATTTACTTTAAATAATGGTGTGTTGTCTTACTATTGCCTGACTAATTAACTTATCTAGATTCATGCAGAATTATTTTAAATACATTAACACTTTAGTTGCATTACCTAGAGGAAATTTAAAAATTTAGCATTCATCACCTTTTTCCAATTTATTAGAAAATTTTACGTAATATAAAATTTAAATGTTCATGATTGTTCATGGTGAAAAGCAAAAATAGTGCATTTTATTTATGAGATGTGAGATAGTTGTTTAGTTCTGTGAATTTTTAATTTTTGAGATTATAAAATTATTGCAACATCTCTATCTTTCCTTTCCCTCTCCAAGCCCTCCATGTAACCCTCCCTGCTCTCAAATTCATTGTCTCTTTTTACATTGCTTGTTGATAGCTACACTTATGTATATATTTACACATATATTCCTAAGTATAACATGCTCACTATGGACATTGTTACTTGTTATTCACATTTTTAGAAGTGACCATTCGAAATTTGATAACAAATTTTTTATTTTCATAAATAATAATAGCAGAGATACAATGAACTCAATACCTGAGCACTTTCTATTACATTTGATACATGAATTCATTCTATGGCTTAATTGCTTCTATTTGTCCTACCACAGATGGGGTGAGTTCCAAGAAAAGAAGATTCTGCTATTTAAAATAAGTATACAAAACTAGAAATAACTAGAAAAATTATTGATAAATTTAAACACCTTTACTGTTTTGCCTAGCTCTTCCTTAAGCAAACCCTACCTTTCTTTCTGTATTACCATATGCTGGCAACTGGAGACTATGCAGTAAGAATTGTAATGTTACTGTTTTGTACATATACTTTTCTATTAGTCACAGAATCGGATTACTGATGTTGGGGAACGAGGCAAAATAATAAAATAGCTCAGGCAGCTAAAGAGCCTTAACTGGCAGTGTCTCATACATGGACATGTCATAGGGCAGTGATGGACCTAAAAAGTCCTGTGGTAATTCCACATGCATTTTGGTCACTTCTTGCTTTTTGTCCACATTCACTGATGAGTTTCATATCCCTGCCTGTAGCTGTGGAGTGATTCTCTGTAATGAAGCGCTGACTGATGAGTGTCAAACCTAATGAAAATGTGAGCTATCTTGGCAATGCTGGCCACTGAAGCCCCAAAGCCCACAGCATGCACAAGTTTTGCAAATTCATTAGTAAAACATTAAAATGAATGCAGTTTCTTAGATTTTATCTCTGGGTAGTTTTTTGTTTTAGTTTCCACTTATTCACTGCATTGAGATTATGTCATGTAAATGTAACAAAAAACATTTAGAGGATTTTCTGTATGCCTTTATGACAAATTATCCAGGTTAAAAAAGTCGAATTTTATCCTCAAAAATTTTACACAGAAAAATAGTGAACACAATCTTAAGGGATAATATTTTAAGCAAATATTTTAAAACTGTTTGTGTATTATGAAATTTCCAAAAGATGTATTACTAATTCTTCTGTCAAATGCTTTGAGTTGTTCATAAATATTTTGTATTATATTTACTTGCATCTCATCAAAATTAGAAAATGAATACTAACATTAAGTGGGGTAATTGATATAGGCTTTGCATTTGTGTGTGAATATCTGTGTGATAGGAATATGTATATGTCGGGGTGTACCTGGATATGCACATGTTTGTAAAGAGTGGGTGTCAATGGCTATTCTCTTCCTCTATCACTCATTAGCCACCATTACCATTCACACAATCCCTCCCAACTCCACAGAGCAATGATGCTCTAACAGGTGCTTCTGTGTTTCAGTGCTTTCAACTGCATGCAGTTTCTCCCAGTGAATCTCATGCTAAGTGAATTGGATTAATTTTTCTTTAAAGACAGGGCAGTTCTGCATAAAAAGTCAATATACTCCTTTTTATATATAATCATTATAGTTTTATTACATTTATGGCTCTTGACCAGAAAGATTTGCTTCCAACATCCATGTTGTTTTCTCTACCCAACCGTGCATTTCCATTAGATTGAAACGTGGCTGAGGTGAAAGAAAAATAATTCATTTATTTTTTTATAAATATTATAAATAAATAAGTGTTCTCTAAATATTCCCATAATTCCTTGAATTGTGCTGAATGATCTGAGGGACTACAAATGAAGATAATAAAAACTGCCTTCTAAGTCACTTCATGACAGGAAAAATACATACTTGCCTTGGAATCTTGCAATCCTAGTGTTTCTCTTCCCTTCATTCCATACTCATTTTAAAAATTTTGATAGCAGTAATGATATACAGTAATCAATCAAAAATTCTCCAAACCATTCACATTTAATACAACAGAAGACAAATGAGCATGTGGCGGAGTCAGGGTTGACTGCCGAGAAGCTCATGGGAAGCACTGCACTTCAGTCATTAGGGGCCTAGGCATCTGCATGTGTGGTGTTACCCTCCACACATCACATCTGGAGATGCTTCTTAATCATAATGAAGGAAGGTACAGGAAAGGCATCTGTGCAGTTCATTTTAATCCACATACTGCTCTTTAAAATGCAGCTGCAGAGCTAAAACGACTAGGTGTTAGAAGATAAAGATTCTGTGAATAAAAAAAGAGTCTTCCTGGTATGAGTAATTTTGTCTGGTGTTATTTTATGATGTTTAATTAAAAGGTAAGAATTAACTTCTACATTCATGTAGGCTGTAGATATACTCAGCTTCTTCTCTTTTAAATATATATATATATATATATATATATCATAAGTTCACTTGGGTTTCAGAGAGAGATAGATGATAGATGATAGAATCATAGATAGATCTAGATCAATTGATAAATTGCTGATAGACACTAGAATATAAATAATGATATATGTAGCACAATACTAATTGATCATAATAGTAAAAACCCAGCATCAGATATAGGGGTTAATGGTGAAAGATCAGAGAAGCAGAGTAGCCAGCCACTAGTTCTTTCCTCTCCTGAATCCTCATAACAAAGGGGCTATCCTGTCCCTAAGAATCCTCAGGCTGAATGCCCTTTCTACAACACCTCAGACTGAATCCTGAGTTCCTGTCTCCTCCCACCATATATTCCTCTCTCTTTTTTTGCCCCTTTAGCCTAAGGATTCAGTAGAGGTAAGAACCAGAGGCTGCCTGCTACGCTTCTCTGATCTTCAGGCAAATTTTATTTCTTCAAGCACAAACAAAATATCACCACAGATATATATTACAGAAAGAAATAATAAACACATGATAGAAATAAAAGTAGGTGATACATTAGATATGGAGATAGATTTTTTGTGGAGTCAAGATAAATATAACCCCTTTGTAAATATGGTGAAAATAAAAATGACCCCTTTGCAAAAATGGGGAATAGCTCTTACTTGAAGCACTTTATGAAATGTGTATACCTCTTTAAAATTTTGCAGTAGATTATCAGTTAGGGGGTCCTAATTTAGGTGATGTGTAAGAGCTATGGAAGAAATTGGAGAAAAGTAGGGCAGTAGGCAAGGAATCTCAGATCAGAGGAAACTTTCTTCCCAGTCCCAGTGAGAATACTAATGAGTCAAGTGCCTCCAATTACTGCCTTTGATGAAACCATAGACCTTGAAATAGCAATTGTATGCCTATTTTTTGTTATGTTTAATTTCGAAGAGAGGAGAACTTTTTACAGAATAGGCTTCTCTAACTACTAGCATTGCCTACTTCTATTTGCTCCTAAGTCTCCTTATACTTTTTGTAGAAATTGCATGGACAAATTGCTTACTTCATTCTATTCACATTCAACTGTGAAAGAGATCTAGGAACAAGTGCATGTAACTGTATGCTCATTTACGCACCATATGATATTTCAAACAACAAAAAGCAAAGAAATGCAGTGGCCCAGTAACAGCAAAGCCTAAAACTGCATAGGGAGCAGGAGTTTATTGCAATTGTGACGACAGTTATAGCTAATTGAGAACTAGCTAATAGTTGGTGCCAACCATCCATCAAGAAGATTACTGATTTGAAGACTTTAATTTATTTGTAGAAACTTTAAAATTTGTGTTATTCATACAATTATAATTCTGATTACAGGTATCTACAGTCAAAATAGTACATGAATTTTTAGTTCTAATTCAAAAATGTAAGAAAGCAGTTTCCTAGCAGACTCAGAAAATTCAAGCACAGTTGAAATTTCAATGGACAATAATGGCTTATAATCAAGAGTCAATTGATCAATAAACATTTTAATTTACCCCGATATATCAATAGAATTCTTGGATTAAATGCAACCCCTTTTGGAGACCAGTTGATTTTGTGTTTTTATTCTATCAATTTTCATGGTGAAATTACTTTCAATTTTTTTTACTGATTTGCTTGTTTTGTTTTGCACAAAATATTTTTCCTTAAAATAATTTAGAATTTATTGAAATACTTCAAATTCCAAGATAACTATTGCCCAAATACAAAGAAATGCACCTAAAACTTTCAGAATAAAAATTAATGAATTATGTCCCATTCAGTAAACGTAACACCAAATATAAGCAATCACTAAGTTATTTTATTAGCTGTTGTTTATCAACCAGGGGCTTTGGGAAACAATTTCACTCAGGGTGAGTAACTATCACTTTGTATCAAAGTATATCACAATTGTTATTGGGATGACATTTAAATAAATCTCCCTTGCTTAGACCAGATATCAAGAACTTTGTTCACTGCATTTCTGAAATGTGTTTCCTATAACTCAGTCTCTACATTAAAGAAAGAGAGAAAGAGAGAGAGAGAGAGAGAGAGAGAGAGGGAGAGAGAGAACCCAATAGTATGTCAAGGACCACAATGTCTTATTGTTTTACCTCATTAGGTCAGTCAAAGTTAAATGATAGGTTTGATTTGCTTCACAAATTTTAAGACCAAGACTCCATTTCTGCATGCCTTTTATTCCCCGAATTTCTCCTTTTTTCTGTGGAGCTTAGCAGCCTTTTCTCAAAGCTCTTTAGGAAACATTCCCCAAATGAGCATGTTTTTATGTTCACATTTATTAGGAGAAAAAGGAGTTAATCTTTCCCTAACTATAGGAGCACTGCATTTCATTCTTTAGGGACCAAATTAAGAAAGTAGCATGGTATTAGACTTGAATAGACTGTATTGTCTACCCTTCATTTAATCAGGTCATCTTGAGGTCTGGGTGAGTGTGTGATCAGGTTTTATACAGTAAATAATGTGTGACAAACTATTAAGGGTGCAAATACATGATATAACAAATGAGAACCTTTTGGCTAGTTTGTCATTTGATGCACAGTGTTTTAAATGTATTATTGTTAAAATACTTTGCACACCAATTTGTTTTAAACTCTAATATGCACAGAAACTAATAATTAATCTAGTAACATTAACTCTTCTTTTTAGTTTTCGAGGTGCACAGTTTGTTTGAAATCCAGAATGAAGGGTAAAATTATATAATTATATTATATAATATAATAATAAAGGTATAATTATAATGCTATCTCTGTTCAAAAAAGAAAAAAAAATAAAAGAAATCAAAGGAGCAAGAAAACACTGCAAGTTTGGAAACATTAAAGTAGAAAGGTCCTCAGGTGCCATTTGGAAGTAATTTTATCTAGCCTTGAATCTATAGGATATTTGTTATTTTTTCAATATTTTATGGAAAAATGCATATCACTGGCATGGCTGAAATGAATTTTCAGTCACTTTTCAAAGCAAGTAAATTAAACCTCTTGAATTGAAGATTCTGACATAAAATAATAACAACCTTCAAGAGTTAAATGAAAAGTTCAGAGAAGCAGCATTTGTTGTAGCCCAGGTAATCATATGTTATACAACTTCTTGTGTTTCCTAAAATATGAATATGGAATTTCAATTGCCCCTTTCTAAGATCCTTTCTTAACATATGAATGAAGACATAAAACATTATTCATATTCAGAGAGATTGGACATGTATGAGGCACACATATAACCAAGAAAAAGTATAAATGTAAGACATTCAAGAAAGAGTGAAATAACCAGTGAGAAATAAAAATATATACACTAAAGTAATTTAAACAAGCAAGTGATGGGATACATCAAAATTGTGTGTGTGGATGGTGGTCTCAACAGTTTATTTCAATTCACGCATAAATACAATGTGCTTCTTAACTCAAATTAAAAAGTCAACAAAAATCAAATTTTAGAATGAACAATAATAACAGGAAAATACAGACTTGAGAGCATTAATATTTCCTTATATAAATTTAGGGCAATGGAGAGAGACAATCATGGGAAAACAAAGATGGTGGGAAAGGAAGGAAGAGGGGAAGGGAAAAATGTGTAATTAGCTGTTCCATGTTTAAACAGTATCTGAGATAATTAGCTTATCAAGGGAAATGATTTATTTGCCTCCATTTTGGAGGTTGCACTTCATGAATGGTTTGTCCTATGGGCCCTATGGGGAGGCTCTGAGTCATGGCAGGAGCATGCATTGTAATGAAACTATTTGTGTTATGGTCAGGGAGAGATCAAAGAGCCTCAGCAGTTCCTCAGTCCCTGTTTAGGAGCATTCCACCATCTGAAGTCCTCCCAAACCCAATTTCAATGAGTTTCCTAAGGTCTGTACTTTTTCTGGTATTTGTAGTAATTCTACATTAGTCACAGAACCAATAATTAAAAACAAAATGTACAATTAATATGAGAAATACAATAAGGAAAGTGATTTATAAGCATAAAAATCTCAATCATAAGCTGCAGTCATATTTAATCAATATAATGCATACTATGTTAAGGAGATGCTTTTTACTATTCTAGTGGGTCTGAGAAAGCCAGTATAAGACAGACAGTACTGCTAGATGTGAAGAGGACAAATTTCCTCAAAAGAAATGAATATAAGTAATAAAACCTAAAGTTAATTTGTGCATTTCTTTCATAACTTGAATTGAATGTATTATTTCAAAACCGCCATTTTCTTTAGGGTTTATGTTCTGGAAATGTCTGCGAAAATAGGAGCAAATATATGGAAAACAATGTTGAGTGTCCGTAGTAAGGGAATGCAAATAACCCAAATGTTTATCAATATAAGTGTATTTCTCTCAATCACGCTCAACGGTAAAAGCTTATAAACTGACACAGCAATGTCAAACTTGCATTTCATTCTGTGTTTTATCTATGTGTATAGTTTTCCTATTTATGTTTATTTGGTGTTAGAGGCACAAATGACACAGACTGTGAGTGGCCGTCAGAGGTCAACTCTCAGGAATATGATCTCTACTTATACCATATAGCTCACCAGGAATAGAACTGGTGTGATCAGGCATGGCGGCAGACACTCTAACCCAGAGACCCTGAATAAAACATAACATGCACAGCCAGTCCACGGTGACACAAACCTTTAATCCCAGCACTCGGGAGGCAAAGGCAGGTAGACATCTGTGAGTTTGAGACCAGCCTAGTCTGTAAGAGCTAATTCCAGGATGGGCTCCAAAGCTACAGAGAAAAACTGTCTCGAAAAACTAAAAAACAAACAAACAAAAAAATCACACACAAAAAAAATCATAATACACACACACTGTATACACAAAATCTAGAGCACCTCATGGTCCTGAAAAGGGATGTGCTTTACTTGTTTAATTCACTTGGAGCTCAAGTAATTAACATCACACATATTGTGGTGATATTTTGTTTGTGATCTAACAAATAAAACTTGCCTAAACATCAGAGTGCAGAGCTAGCCACTAGTTAGCCATAGACAATGGTGGCACACACGTTTAATCCCAGCATTTGGGAATCAAAAGCAGATGGATTTCTGTGAATGGAAAGCCACCTGGGGCTATAGGTGATTGAGTCAGTCTAAAAGAGAAATAAAGGTAGGAAATGGTGGTTTATACCTTTAATCCCAGTGGTACTTGGGAGTCAAATGCCTTTAATCCCAGCACTAGGGAAGTGGAAACAGGAAGGGACATGGCTGTGCAGAGAGAGACATATAAGATGGGAGGAGGCAGGAGCTCATGGCATTCAGTCTGAGGATTCATGGGGACAGGATGTTGCCTACTTTGGTCTAGAATTCAGTAGAGGAAAATATCTCTCTATTAACTAGCTCCTTTACTTCTCTGATCTTTCAGCATTTAACCCAATATCTGACTCTGGGTTTTTATTATTAAGACTAATTAGAATTTGCACTACATCACATTTTACTACTATATCCATTTACATTATAAAAAGAAAAGGATCCATAAGTATTTTAAGGGGAAAGTAAAAAGTTACTTTATTTTTCTAGAGTCCTGCTTAATCCTTTACCATAAAAGAGCTATTTGAATGAGTTCATTTAAAAATCATCAAAACAAGTTCTGAGGATTTGACCACTTGAGACCAGGAAGTGATTTGTATACAGTTGTAGCATTCAGTCAGAAATGCTAAGAGTCTTTGTAGAAATCTAATTAGGCCCCCATAGGGCCAAAGAAGACACAAGGAATAAATAAATTAATGAACAGTATAATTTCATATAGTGACAAATGCATTTGAACACTTATGAAAACTCCCAGTTGGATTTCTGTTCTAGGAAATTCATTCTGTCTTAACTAATATTTGTAGAAAAAAACTTTCCCTTTTGATGATATTTTTGGATATACCTTATCTCTAAGTATCTAAGTATCTACTTTGCAAAATGTAATATGCTAAATGTTAGAGACAAATAATGGATAAAATATCTCTTCATTATATTCATAGTTTTTGAACTAGCAGCTAATTTAAAAATACTTTCTAAATATTTAATTATAAGTATCTGTGTGAGGTAATGCATATGATTGCAAAGGAGATGAGAAGAAGGAGTTGGAGTTAAGGGTAGTTGTGAGCTTCCTAATTTGGGCACTAGAAACCAAGTTGGTGTTTTGCGAGAACAAATAGTACATGCTTTCCATTGTGTCATTTCTCCGGGCCTGAGCATGTTATTTGTGGCTGTTATAGTTTGCAAAATAAGAATCTGAAAAGTTCAGAGGCCTTGTATAAGGAATTGGAGATATACAAGAATAAATTAATATCTTATCAATTTATATAAGGCATTCTGGTTTTTTGAAGGTTCCACTTTTGATTTTTAATTGTAGTACAGCACAACTTTACCAGTTTACATTATGATCAGCATTGAACAACTGGTTTACTTTTTCTTTTTATCTTTACCAATGTTTGCCATTCTTCTCCTTTCTGGTGACAGCCATTAATAAGGTATGTGCTGATGCACCATGATGATTTTGATATACATTTTCTTTTTTTATTGGAATCTACTTTTATTTATTTTTTT
>LOJH01058736.1:0-11363 GCA_001685095.1 Ellobius talpinus
GTTGAGATACCATCTTACTCCTGTCAGAATGGCTAAAATCAAAAACACCAATAAAACTAACTTTATAAAGATGATAAAGGTATTTACAGAGTAAATGAAAAGTTCCATTAAAGAAATGGAGGAAAAAGACAAACAGATAATTAGAAGAAATCAATAAATCTTTTAAAGAAGATTGAAAGTGATCCTATGCTCGTAGATAAGACAAATCAGTACTATCAACATGACACCCTACTTGTAGCAATCTGAGGATTTGATCCAATCACAGCCTAAATTCCAGTGATGTTTTTTAAAGAAATAGAAGAACTAATATTAAAACTCACATGGAAGTACAAAAGACTCCACAGAGCCTAAGCAGCCTAGCAAGAAAAAAAAATACTGGTAGAGGTATAATTTTATCTAATTTCAAGTTAGATAATAGTAGCAACAGGTAATAAAAAATATAAGGTACTGGCTGGGTGGTGGTGGCACATGTCTTTAATCTCAGTACTTAGGAGGCAGAGGTAGGCAGTTCTCTGTGAGTTCAAGGCCAGCCTGGTCTACAGAACTACTTCCAGGACATCTAGGGCTATTACACAGAGAAAGTCTGTCTCAAAAAATCCAAAAACAAAACAAAACATTTAAGATACTGGCACAAAACAGAAATGTAGCTAAATGGTGACAGAATAGAAGGCCCAGATATGAGGGCACATAACTATTGCCACCTGATTGTTTACAAAAATGTACTTTGGAAAAAAGATATCATCTTCAAACAATGGTGGTGGTAAAGTTGTGCATCTGCATGCCGAAAATCAACTTGAAATGTATCAAGGGCCTTAGAGTTAAACCTGAAATCTGAAGTTTCTGGAGGAAAAAGTAGGGATCATATTTCAAGATATTGACAGAGGTAAGGACTTTCTAAGTATGAATTTGATCACTCATGGAGTAAGACCAAGCGTGTGCAAATGGGATCCCATGAAATTAAAAAGTGAGAAAAGCTGTCAGATGAGTGAAACAGCATCCTAAAGAACAGAAGAAAATCTTGGCAAACTCTGTAGCCTACAGAGGATTAGTATCTATAATATACAAAGTACTTAAGAAAGTAAACAAAAATTTATAAACTAGGCTAAGGAAGTGAACAGGGAGTTCTGAAAAGAACAAATACAAAATTGGCAATAAATAATTTTAATAATTTTCATTGTCAACAGCCATCAGTGAAGACAAATCAAAACTACTTTGAGATTCCATCTCGACCAAGTCAGAATGATTACCATCAAAGAAAAAAATGACAGAAAATGATAGTGAGACTGTAGAGGAAGGGGCTCACTTACCCACTGTTGGTGGAAATGCAAATTTCCTTAAGCACTGTGAAAATCAGCATGGAAAAAAGTTAGAAATAGAACTGTAATATGACCCAGATAAAAGGATGAAAGTGAAAATAATTTTCTAAGTGAGACAACCCAGTCTGAGAAAATAACGTATGTTTTTGCCTAGAAGTAGTTTTGAGCTTTGAATGTTTGGACACACATGTTTGACGAGGCCGTCATCAGAGGACCATAAGAGTTGCCCATAAGAAAGGGCCCAAAAGAGGTGGAGAGTAAAAAGGCTTAAGTGACAGGTGGGCCTCTTGTGAGAACTCAAGTGAATTGAATGTGGAAGGTGAGGAATTCTTCCAGTTCAAGCCTTTAACAGGCATGGAGGTGAGGCAATGGAGACAAGAAAGAAGGGGTCAACCCAAATTAAGAATGTATGAAAATATTTCATGGAAATTCTCTACATCTAATTACAAGATATAACTTTTTTAATGAAACAGTTTAAACAATGGTACCATGAGTAGCGGGGGGGGGGAGAATGATTCTCCCAGAAGATTCAGGTTGTTAAAGGAAAGCATCAGTGCCAGAAATGGGGTACCTTCCTATGAGTTGTTGGTAAGAAAGTTCCAAGCGCCTCCAAAACAACACAGGCTAGTGCTGCTAATCTTGGCTGCCCACTATAGCTAGATGGCAAGAGTATGTGATGAAGACACGACAGACTCTGGTTTCAGGACACAGAAAAGACAAGCTGGAACTTATCTGAAACTTCTCTGCTGTGTAGTTTTCATAGTGTCCGAGGTGCTGTGGGTGCTGCTGGGAAGAGAAAAGTCATCACTGGGCTTGATCGTAAGTGGAAACTGCATGCTGCAATATTGACATGCTAGGCAAGAAATGCCTACTGGTACAATAGTGGCATGCTGGTTAACAGGGGTAATGAACAACTTTCTGCTAGGATTTTAGGCTTGATCCACAGGGGAAATCCATTACTGGAACTATAAATCTTATGAAAAGCCCATTTGTGGGAAAGTCATAGACTCTAAAGGGGAACCTACTACTATTGCTTGCTAAATGGTCTTGTTAAACTTCCTCATAAATATTTATGTTTACAACCATAGTTTAGTGGAGCTCTAAGTAAACTCAGAAAAACTTCTTTTTGTTGGGCAGCAATGGGCCTAATAAAATGGCTCAAAGTAGAGAAAATTGGAGACTAGTGAGGGCATCTATTTCAATCACCACACAAGAGAACATTGTGGAAGAGGAAGCAGAAAGAATATAAGAACCTGAGGTTTGAGAGGAGAGCTTCTGAAAGATGTGGCTATTGTAGATTTGAACTCAGAGGTGTGTCCTGCACACTTGCAAACATCAAGCTTGTCAGTTTCCCAGCATGGGTAGTGGAGGAGTCTATGGTGCTCCAACCCTAGCTGAAATGTTATTGGCTTCTAATGCCTGTGGGAGATGTAAAATCATTTTTCTTTGGTGTAAGGCTATCGGTAGAGATTTCATGTTTTTGTAAATGGCCTATACCCTTATGCATGTAAGTAACAGTGGTTCGATTCGGTGCCTTATCGACAAAAAGAAGTGGGCATCAAAATGGGAATGGAAGAATTGAAGGTGTCCCTTGATAGAGGGGAAAGAGAATTTGCGGGTGGATATGATAAAGAAATATTATATACATATATGAAACTGTCAAAGAAAAAAATACTTTAAACCAAACAAAAAATTTTCCCAGGAAGATCAGAGATAGCTAAACCTTCCAACTTGAGGTCAAAGTGTGGTTCTGGGGATTAAATCAGTGTGCAAAATGTACACTGTATCACTGAAATATACTCTTAAACTTTCTAAGCTGTTTGTCAAGGTATGGGAATTTATAGCATACTTATTTTAGTATTATTTCTGTTGCTGTTGACTGAAAGTAACTTTCTCTGCTGTTGACTGAAAGCAACTTAGGGCAGAAAGAGTTCATTTAGTTTAAAATTGCAGGTTCCAGTCTTTCATTGTGAAGTCGAGGCAGGAACATAAAGCATCACATCCACAGGGCAAAAACAGAGAGACTAACTTTGTTTGTATCCTTACATGTTACTCTCATCTAGCTTTCTTCTCACATATCCTGTTCAGGAACCCCTGCTTAGAGAATGATGCCACTCACAGTGGCTCCATCTCCCACTTCTTCACAGACATGCTTATGGACCAATTTGATCTAGGTATTTTTTGTCATCAATACTCTCTTTTCAGATAATTAAAGATTGTTTCAGGTTCACAGCTTAGACTAACCAGCATAGTATCATCCTTCCCCAGATATCAAATAATGTAAATCCACACCTACAGAGCAAAACAAGACTGAAAATATACAACTTAAAGAATAGCACTTGCTCATAGTATTTCTTTTTTCAGCCTCTCCAGGGGGGGTAACGTTCATAGTTATAATTTATTGATAAATTCTCCCAGTGTAAAAAGCAGCAAAGTTATACTCTTTGATCATTTAAAAGTATGGCATATTATATATGTGTCTTGGGGCTACTCTTATGCTCAAAATGTATAGTATTTCTGGTAATAAATGTTGACATTATTCAATGCAAGAATATCTATTGTTGTGCCCTTAACTAGACTTAAATTATTAAAACTATAATAAGCTAATGAAAATTTTCTTGGCTACAAGAAAGTAAATTACTTCTGTATTAAACACTGAATTTCTTTTGCAAGAAATCTGTTGACCTTGTAGCTTTCAGCTTTCATATTTGACATTCTTTTCCTGTTTCTTCCACATGCTCACACTTCATGAAAAATTTCATATCTGTTACTGTTAGAGTTGGATTTGGGGCAGTTAAAAATTAATGTAATCATTTGCAGCACTAGTGGAAGAAAATGATAAAATTAAGAAAGTGTATCAGTTCAGACTGTATCCTCCTCTTGGGTTGTTGTCATTTCTCTCTTGGAGAGTTGCAATCCCTAAGAATGTTCATCTCTATGGAGACAACTTCCAAACTCATAGTTTCTATCCATTTGTAGTTAAAATTAGCCTCACAATCCCAACTGTTTCTTGAACCTTCCCATCCAATATTAGGTCATCATCTCTACGCAGTTCATCTGAACTAGTTCCTTCTGTTGATCACCCCGCAGCTTCTTCTTTCATTGCTTAGATCAATGCTTGGCAGCAAATTTTGCTTTGCTCTCAGCCATATCGGTACTTACTAAGTCTTGACTTTTCTTTCACATGGTCCTCAAACTCAGAACTGCATACACACATGTGCATGCAGGAACAGAAACATGCAACATACACACAGATTTGCCTAATTCTCACAGGATCATTCAGTAAGAATTCCACTTATTTCATCTTCCCCAGGCACTACTGAGTGGTTTAAGAACTCCAGAGTTTGGTTTATGACTGATTCCCTGTCGCTAATTGGGTAAGTCTACAGCCTGTCTCTCTGAGGTTTAAGTGCTCCTTAATTCATGTTTCCACCTTTGGTCCCCACACAGTTTCCTCGAGTCCACAGTTTCAGACTTTGAATAGTTCCAGATGCTTCTCTTAAATTACTGCCCTGTTTCTTTTCCAACTGTCAACATCCTAAAGAGCTCCACTTAAATTCTACTTACTCCCCAGAGTCTCCCATGATTACTGTGAACAGGAGGGCGTTAACTCATGTCGAAACCATAACATATTATCTGCTTCTCCTTTGTCCTAATGGAGAGGATCATTCAGACACAGCAGCCTCCTGTGTCACGTGGGATTTATAACACTTACGAAGCAGTCTCATCACTCTTGTCAGAGAGTTTTGAAGGTCATCCATTGCTCTGGAAGATCAATTTCTGATGGGGAATTGGGCAGACATGAAATTTATAACATCCAGCTATGAAATCGCAGCCATCTGAAGAACTCAGAATGAATTCTAAGCCTCGCTAAATGAAACAGCATCTCTAGGTCTCAGACTCAGGGTTTATAAGAAGGCAGAGGGAAGATGCATTTTTGAAATATTGTTCTTAAAGGTCAATTAAAATAACACTTAGAAAAACTAATCATAGGAGACAATAAATGTGAGTTCTCACCATTGGTTTTCTGGAAGGGCAAAATCAAACTCATAGCAAGAGCTATTGTGACAGCTTACAATTGTAACATTTTTTAGAAGAAAAGTTAGTTACCAAGTCTCAACAGAGTGAAAGCACATGTAAGATACCCAAAGGCACAGCAGTTGGGTGTGCAGGGCGGTGTGGGGCAGCAGGGAAACTTGACTATCGGGCTCTCTCAACCTGAAATAAGATATGCCGAAACAGATCAGCAGAGTCACCTGACCCACCACTCTGATTTTCACTCGTTCCTAGTATAATATGTTGAAAACAACCAGAGTACTTAGTAGGCATATGCAAAAACATAGACTTGGTATCAGGGGTGAGATCAATATCCTGACCCAGAAGATAAACGACCGTGGGTCCATTGCTTTCCTTCCTGAACTTCTGTTTTCCTTCCTATAAGATATATAATAATTGTGTTTTCATGAGACTGCTGGAAGAGTTAGGCTAAACTGTAAAACACAATTCAGAAAATGTGAATATTATTTTCTTTATTGACTGATTATCATAGTATTAAAATTAGATTTAGTGAGATATGTCCCATGACTTATAATTCTCTAGAAAAAAACAAACCCAAGATGCAGGTCTTTGTTTATGATGGAATAGACATTTATCAATAAAGTCAATGATGGCATTGACTCTCAGTTTGATGGAGAGCTGAGCCTTCACAGGAAATAACAGCATCACAGACAGTGACCTTTGGCAGACTCATTCCACTGCTATTTGTCTTTTCTCCCTTTTTCTGGCCTCAGTGCTGCCCTGTTTCAAAAGCAGGCTGAAGTTCCATAAAAAAAGCTGTAATTTAACAGTTTCCTAAATGTATAAGACAGCATTGGCTATTGGAAAAAGAGTAATAGCATTACATCAAGTTAAATTAAATCCAGGAGGAAGAAAATTCAATAGAATGCTGCAAAACAAAACCACGTACTTTGCTTTGAGTCCTAAAGACAAACAAGGCAATGGTCAGGGTGAAGCTTCCATACGGAGCCTGCATCTCTGTGCCCAGGAAGAAGAGTGGAAAGTGGTGCCCTCCTGTTTCTGCTGCTGTGGTCATGCCACACACAGGGGTCACTAGGACCGATGAAAATTGAGACATCTCACAGAACTACAAACTGAATTAAAGAATGAAAGTAAGCGTTAGTACTGATGGTATTTCTTGATATCACCTTGGGATCACTTAACATGGACTTTCTGATTACAGAAATGACTATATTTCTCTGGCTAGAATAAGACAAAAGCAGTATTGTAAAAAGAAATAAGTAATAAGCTCCTGGGTTTTTAAGTCTACTGTCCACACAGAATATTTAGATGATGATTCAAATAGATTAATATCACTAACTACTAAAAATGAACATAGCATAAGGGACTTCATAAAAAGTTTACTTAAATCTAGTCCTTATTACATATTTTAATTATTTCTGGTTTGTGTTTAGCCTTCAGGCTTGGCAGTCTTATTTAAAAGAAGGAAATGAAAAATTGAAAGACCCATCACTTTTAATTAAAATTCTAATATCAGAAGATATTGAACAGTCTCTCTTGATAAAGCCAGTCCCAACAGTGTTTTTTTGTCTTTACAGTTAATGATTAATTTAATGATTTTTCTATGCTATTTTTAATAATAGGTTCTATGGCACTTGATTAGGAGGGAGGTCTTTGCTATTTCTAAATTATCCTTTGTTATTAAAAGGCAAGCCCATGTCAGAGTCGGGTCCTTCATTCAGCAAGCATGAGCAATTAGTTGGTTGTAAAGGTCTGAGGTTTATGGGGATAAATTATTAGTCTTTAGTTTTTTATAGCAGATGGAGGATCTGTAAATTTGAAGCTTTATCTTTGGTTAAAAATATAAAGTTCCACCTTTAATTCTTTCACATCTTTGGTAAACATGACATACTTTTGGAAAGCATGGCAATTTCTTCTTGGACATTTTCAAGAAAAATGAAAAGAGGAGCATTAGACAAAGTCAAGGCAAAGTCATCAAATTTCTAAGTGAAAATTATCTCAGCCTGGAATTCAATACTTATTTAAACTATCACCATAGCCTCAGTGAAAGTTAAAGAGATTGAGGGAGCATTAAAAAAACTCAAAATGTTTCTGTTCCTCATTCATCATTTAAATGTGTTCAAATTCATTTATTTTACTCTCCATATTTTTACTTTGGGTAAAATATATATGACATAGAATTTATAATTTTTAAGTGTCGAGTTGAGTGATATTAGCTACATGTTTACTCCTATTACTACTGCATATTCCAGGATCACCCCAAACAAACAAACAAACAAACAAACAAAAAACTATATCCATTAAAAAGTACCCACCATCCTCTCCTCCCAGCCCTGGTAGGCTGTCCTCTTCCTGCTTCTGTCAATGAGGCTGTCTGTCCTAGGTACCTCATGTACGTGAAATCAGATTGTATTTGTGCACCTGTGTTTGCCCCATTTCACTTAGTATGTTTGTGAATCCCACCCATGTTGTAGCCTGCATCACAATTCCATCCCTTTCTGACATTCCTCTGTAGTATTCCTCTGTGCCCATTTTTTTAACCCATCCATGCATCAGTGGGCAGATGGGTTGTTTCTCTCTTTTGGCGCTTGTGTACAACACTATGGTGAACATGATGCATAAACATATATTTTGGTTGTTGCTTTAATTCCTTAGGGAGTTCATAGCTAGAGGTAAAGTACTGAGTGATTGGCGTTTCTCTGCTTAATGGTTTTGTAACTGCCCGCTGTTTTCCACACCAGCTGCATTGTTTACGTGCCCACTAGCAGAGCAGGAAGTTCCATCCTCTCCAACATGTTTTTCTATTTCTTTTTGTTTCACCATAGCCATTCTCGTAGTGTGAAGTACATTCACATTACTCCCTACTCTGCACATGTGCACATGTGTGTGCTGTGTGTGTTTGTGAATGTGGGTGCACATCCTATAGTGAGTAGGTGAAGGTCAGAGTGCAATTTTTGGTGAGGTGGTTCTCTCCATCCACTGTGGATTCCAGGGATCAGGCTTGCTGCCCAGGTGAGGTGGTTCTCTCCATCCACTGTGGATTCCAGGGATAAAACTCCAGTCATCAGGCTTGCTGCCCAAGCTCCCTTACCAGTTGAGCCATCCCGCCAGCACCACATTATGGTTTCGATGTCTATTTCCCTAAGTTGATCAGCTTATTCTATCCTTAATGATTATTTGCATGACTTCTTTGGAGAAATGGCTATCGGTATTAGATTTGACTCTCTCTTTTTAGGTTTAGTTGTTTATTTTTGTGGTTATTGAGTTATAGGTGTTGTGTGCTTGTGAATATAGTGCCAATTGAAAGTTATTTTATGTGCACAAATGTTTTCCCTGCATACCACACACAAATCTGGTGACTCCAGAGGCCTGAGGAGGATATTTGACCCCTTAGAAATGGGGGTGCTGATAGTTGTCAACTACCATGTGAGTTCTGGGAATTGAACCCTGGTCCTCTGGAAGAACAGCCTGTGACCTTATATGCTAAGTCCTCTCTCCAACCTCTATACTATCCTTTTCCAGAAGGGCAATGTTCAAATATTTTGCATCATATGACTTGATTTATTTTGAGACAGGTTCTCCCTGCCTAGTCCTGGTTGGCATGAAACTCATATAGACAATGGCCCTGAATAACAAAGATCTGGCTGCTCTGCTTTCTGAGAACGGGGATACCCACCAAACACAGCCGACTTCCTTTTCAAACCCTGACAGTGCTTTTGATGCACTAAAGTTTATGATTTCAACAAGGTCTTATAATCTGTTTCCCCCCCTGTAGCTGGTGTTTTTGTCTCCAATCCAGAAGTATCAGTGGCATGAGGGTTTCTTCCACTGTTTCCCAATAAAAATGTTACAAGTTCAGCTCTAATAGCTAACATTAAAACCATCTTGACTTATTCTTATCATATAAGTTAAGTATCCAGCTACATTTTTTAGTACATGAATATCCAATTTTTTGGTGCCGTTTATTGAAAAATGCTATCATTTTTGTCAAAAATCATTTACCTGTAGACATGAGGATTTATTTCTGGGATCAGTTCTCTATCCCAGTGGTCTTTCTTTATGATGCTCATCATTTCTTAGACAGTTACTTAAAGAAGCATTCCTAAGTAACATAAAGAACGAAGACAAGTCTGGCCCCATGAGGCAGTCACACCAGACAGACAGTGGTAAACAAGCCCTAAATGACAGTTTTGCTGAAGCCAAAGGGGATCCAGCCCAGATTGAAGCAGACAGTCAGTGGTCTCCCAGGGAGGTGTTGCTGATATGAAGGAATTCAGTCAATTAGAATGAGAGCTGTGAGAACACAGGGAAGGCAAGGCCATGAAGTAGACAGGAGAGCAGAAAGCATGCAGAGTGGAGCACAGAAACTGTGATGCAAGGTTTGCTCCTTTTTATGTTGTGTGTATTATGTATGTACTTGTTAATGTGGGTGTATGCATGTGTGTGTGTGCAGGTGTGCATGCATGTATGCATATGTGCATAGGAAAGCCAGGGGTAGACATCAGGTGTTTTTCCTTTTTAAGATTTAAAAAGTGTGTGTGTGTGTGTGTGTGGTGTGTGTGTAAATGTTTGCCGTGTGTGTTTCATTGCCACAGGGGCCAGAAGAGATCAATAGATCTCCCAGAGCTGGAGTTACAGGCAGCTATGAACCTGACATGGGATAAGTGCTGGGAACAGATATAGGGACCTTTGGAAGACTAGTAAGTGCACTTTAAGGCTAAGCAACGTCACCAGTCACTCCATGTTAAATTTTTGAGACAGAGTCTCTCCTGAACTTTGGAGATCCACCCATTTCTGTCCCATCTTCCTTCTTCCTCTGACCTGACTCAGTACATTTTCTTCTTGGTTTTGGTGATGTGAACTGTCCTCGTGCAGACATGCAGGCATTTGAATGACTAAGCCATCTCTCTGGTGTCCAAATTTGTACATTCTTGATACCGTACATTTTCTATTAATTATAAGAATTTTAACTTTAAAAAGCGAAGACATAGACAAATAAGGAGCATGATTGCAAAATAATAATGTCTATTTTCTCTACCTTGAGAAGGCATAGAGTGGAATTCTGAAAGATGAGGGCATTGATGAAGATGAAAGATGAAATGCTAATGTGTTGACACCTGATCTTCTCTTACAGTAGAGGTCAAGAAGCACTGGCTACCTTTATTAGGGCAGAAAACAGAAGCTTAACTCTATTGTTTAAAACTGCGAATGTATCTGATGGCAGAAGTATGAATAAGGATATAAAGAAGCAGGGAAGAAGAAGGGAGGCGTGACAGTTGAGACTGGCATTCTGATATCACAGAAACTCAAAACAACACACAGCAATTAGCAGTGAGCATTAGTGGGCAAGTTTAGAGAGGACTGACTCCCAGTGGAGGAGGCAAAGAGAGGCCTTGTGAAAGGCGGTCCCTGAAGAGCCAACTCCGTGCCCTTCTGTTTCCAAACGCATGCATATCTTATTCCGATGATACAAAATTGAATATAGGGCATAATATCCTAAACTGCGGGATCAGATTAGAAGACATGCATCAGAATAATTGGGGATAATGGCTCAATTGTGAAATGTTAATTGTTTTTTTTAAGGAACCAGTAGCGATGGGTCTCCTTTAATAGCAGGGGCGCCACTTGAATTTAATGGAAGCAAATGACTAGATTCATCTTAAAGCACCCCTGAAATGAGAATCTAGCTTACTGGGCTTAAAACTGTAAAATAACCTTCATAAGGTGCTTGTTTGCAAAGCGGAGATAAATAAAACTCTGTGGCTATGTTTGTCTCTAAACACAACGTTTGAGTTCTGTCCTGAAAACCACATGCCAGAAATGGGTGAAAAGTACAAACCTCAAATACCTGAGGTTTGTATTCAATATTCTGTCATTAGAGATTGCCATTCCCTCTCTGAGATGACTATAAGCCACTGATATTGGTACAGCCACAGCTCTAAACACCATTAGGTTAATCTTGTGTGTGTGTGTGTGTGTGTGTGTGTGTGTGTGTGTGTGTGTGTGTGT
>LOJH01058737.1:1790-12843 GCA_001685095.1 Ellobius talpinus
AAAGCTAAGAAGATACTTGAGTCTCCAATGTCAACTTTAAATACTGGTTTTGAATATAATTGGAATAATTTGCCTGAATTTATTAATTGAATTCAATATCACAAACCTTGGAATTAAATTTCCCTTAATTGAACATGCAAATCTACGCAGAAGCATGCAAAACACTATTCATAAAGCATCTGAAATATACCTCCAGGCTTTACTATAGGGGGTCAAAGCAGGAAGATGAGATGCAAGGAACATAAATTCTTTAAAGAGAGTTTTTGCTTGACCTAGTAGAGAAAGATGTATATTGGATGTAAGCTGGCAAACTGGCTAGTTAGGCCAAACATGGAGTAATGCAGATCTCAATTTAATTACACAAATTCCTACTATGTACTTCTGAAGTATACTAATGAGCTAATAGGTAATGGGTAAAGATGTCTAATTGCCACTATGGATAAAATATTCTGCACATATATGCCAGGGATTTTTGGCAGAGAACACTTCTATTTAGCCAGAAATTAGGCTGCCATTAGAATAAAGTAATTTAATCATGGTTTAATGTCATCAAGAAAAGATGAGTGCAGCATTTGGAAGTAGTTGAAGTTTATGTAATGGAATTACCATCAAGGCTGAGTTGTTATATTTCTACAATATGTATTAGTTCAAGCTTCTACTAATAAAGATATTATTACCACTATTTTTAGTGACTCAGACTGTTGTACTCTAAACTAAATCTCATTGATGTCATATTGAGCATTCCACCCAGTGTAAAGCTAGAACATATACAAGGGACATAGGACAGTCATTTGTGTACGAGTTCAGACAGGACCTTCAAGGTTAGCCATGTAGGCTTTTCTTTGCACAGTTGAAGGAAGGGGCTCAACATAGGAGTGGTCACCAGGAGAATGGGAAATCAAGATTTTTCCTTAAACAGATGTAATGACTTCATTCTAGATACACATTCAGCTTCAAGTCTAGCCAAACAAACAAATGAGCAGTTAGTTTTTGAAAGTGATTTTTGTGCTATAGAGCTAACTCTGAAAGAAACTCTTTGCTTTCAGCTTTGCTAGTTGAGTGTAGATTCAAACCTGCATAACAGTAACCATTCCCCAGAATGTGCAGACAGTACTGATTTCTGCATGGTAAGCTAGGCTGGAACACTATTTTCTTGGCATATGTTTTCAGCTTTATATAAGAAAATCCCTATGACCTTGTATCCTATTTTAAAAACATTTCCCAAATCAATGCTCAAGGTCACAGGAGAAAGATAACAAAAGTTTAAAAATAATTAGCATCTATGTATAAATTTCTCCAAATCTCAGGATTTCATGCAGGAAAGATCTGTGCTCTTTATCTGTGCTAGCTGTGATTATCAGGAGAACACTTAAAGAAAAATAGGACTGCAGTGACCTCTGTTACAACCCCATGCACCCAGGGCTTATTGCTCTATAGCAATCAGTCCTGATCCTCACAGTTATAAGGTGGTGTCTGCTTTAAACTCCTGTGAGTTATAACCCAGAAGTAATATGAAGCCGAGAAAGCAGCAAAACTGACCCAACAAAGAGATATAAAATTAGCAATGGGCCAGAGATAACTTTATGCCAGTTGCTAAGGGCAACGTACAACTGATGGATAATGTAATAATGCACATTAAGCCACACTTACACTAAATAAGTTCACAACATCATTAATATCTGTAACAGCAGGGGCACCATGCTGACTGAGGTAAGCATAGGTGTTGATGATGACTATACCTTTGGGGAAGACCTAGCCACGTAACGATCTGCTAGGATACGAGGAAGGGGAGGGAAAGGACACTGCAATTTCAGCACTTTTTGCCCTGGCTTTTAACAAACAACCCCTCTAACTCTGTCCCTCTCCGCTGCTTTCTACTGAATTTTACACACATATATCTGTTTCTATGATCCTCCTGACAGATTCTCAAGCTAGCAAGTCTTAATTTCAAGGAGGAACTGAACAGTCATCCCCACAAAGGACCGTGTCTTTGGTTCACCTATTCTTTGTTCTGTTTCCCTTTCATTCTGTTTTGTTCTCAAAAATACATATAAAAAAACAAGAGCTTCACTAACAAATCCTTATGTATCTTCTTTACATTGTAAGTGAGGGTTGTATGTGAGGAATTGTGTATACAGTGTGTGTACATGAAAGCCATCTATAGAAAAAGAATCAAGTTGGCTACCAGGTGCCCTTGTGAAAATGCAACATTCTCTGTTCCCAGGTTACCAGCAGTAGGGCCAACTAAGCACTTACTACCTGCTGCCCTCTCCCTTTGATATCTTTACAACTATTTCCTTAAGGAATGTGTGATAAGAATGTGCAAAATGATGTTAAGTAGTTAGAGTCATTCTGATTAAGACCTTCACCCAAAGTGGTTGACTCAAACACACACAGTAGAGCTGAAGGAGGCAGATCCTGTAGAAAGGGGCAAAATGAGTCTAAGTGTGAGCTATTTAAGTCTCCTTATCAACATATGTGATATCAAAAAGTCAGAGAGAGAATCCCTAAGGGTCTTCAGCATCACTAAGTCAAGCCACTCTTTGTATTTGAAAATGCAGTAGCTTGTCCGAAGTCAGACAACAGGGATTGGATGGTTACAGGGTCCAACGGTGTTCTCACCGAATGATAACCTTCAAAACTTGCACCTCCTCACTTGAAGGTGCACAGAATACGATCTGCTCTGGGCCCACGTGTTCCAAATTGAAGGCACTCTTCCAGTGGTTTCCAATTCTAGGGTGCTCTAATATTGGGGAAATCATTGCCATCCTCTCTTTTTTTCCTCATATGCAAAACAGAATGAATAAAATAATCATATTTACTGGGGCAATAGAATAGCGATGGATGTTTAATGCTACAATAAATATGAAGCCCTTATGACTGCTTGGCAGATGGAGAATGTCTCATAGATTCTATGCTGTTCTTCAGGGAGTGGCAGTAGTGAGCAGGTGAGGATAGCACTAACGGAGTGCATGCCTCTTATCCATTCGTCTCTTCTGTTACACCCCATTTCCCTCTTTACCTCTATTTTCAATGCTCTCTTGCAGGGATGCAAACTTCACTAAAGCTGAGATGTAGCTCTGTCCCCTATAGTAAATGTAATAACTGGTAAAATGCCCCGCCTACAGTATGTTCTTGAGAAATGTTTGCAAACTAAATGCATGCTGGACTTGAACTCCGTACTGTTTCCAGTTAAAGAAATTTCCATGACTCTTGAAAAGCAAACATTTCTTTTTCTTTTTTGAATTTTGCTGTCCCACGCTATTCCTAAAAAATTCATGAATTCTTTATTTCCTGCTCTGATACATAAAGGCTGTGACTAACTCACCTTTACAGTTTTGTAAACCCTATTTTGTTGCAACTGCCCCAGGTGCTATAACATGCATACACAAGAAACACAAATAACTAATGCTAATAGTTGTGTGCTTCAAATAATGGGATTTTAGTGGCATTTCCTGATCATTTCAGCTATTATAATTTAAAAGAAGTTTCTTTGTAGTATCCCCATAGAATATGGATTCCAATATAGTCCTAGCTTAGACTTCTGGTTACTATAGCTATGAGTAATGCGGTTGGTCCCATGTGAGTGAGCATGAAGAAGTAAGAAGAAATATCACTAAGAGAGTCTTCCGGACACACTCTCATGCCAATAAGGAACTGAGGCTTGAAGTTTCTCCTCATCTGAGACTCCATACTGAACATTAACAGCCTAAGGCTGCATCTCCAGATCATTCCTCAAGAAGTGTGCCTCTACCTAGCCAGGCTCCTCTTTTTCTCTTTCTTATTTCCCTTTGGACCAAGTGAACTGTGACAGTCATCCAAAAACAGGGCACTTGGTTGTGTCTCTGTGCCTCATTTATGGCATACAGTAAAGCAATGATGTCATCTATCTACTAAAGAATAAATAGCAGTGGAAGGAGAATGAATGGGGACTGTGGAAATGTTTCTACACAGTAAAAATCATTTTGATCTACAGAAGATTATAATGAGACCATCTATTATATCAGTTTATATTATAACAAGAACGCCACTGTAAATTACCTGAACACTCATTTTATAAATCACCACCTCAGTACTATTCAGAGTCCTGCACCTGACTTTCCTTCCAGTACCACGCACATCTTTAATCAGTCTGTTAATATAGGCGGCTCAGACATTTAGCTTCAGCCAATTACTTATAAGAAAGCTGGTGGACTGCCTCACTTAAGACTGAATAATAGTGCCGGGGCAGATAATTTAAATCTTAAGGCTTCTTAAGCCAGCTGCTTCATTAAGAGGTAAGTGTGTAACTGATATTTCTAGCTTAGCTCTCTTTTTTTGGAGATCTTCCATCAGTTGGGATATATGCCAGAGTAATACCCTCATAAAGGAAGAAATACAGTGGACCAGAAACGATGTAGGGAAGGAAGAAAAGACATTGATCAGGGGTTACTTTCCACAATCCCAGTGAATTGTTGGTCTTCACCCAATACTAAATCTATATTCACATGCTTCAGAAAAGGAGGGATTAAGAGGCTGTACAAGGGGATATAATGGCTATGTGAACCCAGATTGGTGGAGGGGAGGGATAAATGGATGAGGACAGAGAACTCCTGAAGACAGATAAGGAGAAGTCAGAACATACTTCTGAATATGAAGTCATTACTTGTTTTTGATAACTCACATTAAAGATAGACTGGAGGAAATATCATTATGCTTTAAGTCTAACACAAGGCTAGACATTATAGGCAGTCCAGATGGAGATCAAACAGTTCATGAATAGAAGATGGGATGCATTCATGTGCCAGAGAGACACACAGTAACAGAATACATGTGTTCCCATTCAGAAAACAGAGGGCAGAATGTGGTCAGGGCTTAAAGATTTTTGCTTACATACTGGCTAAAGGGTTTTTCACTATGTTTAATTGGTTGCTTGGGACACAGTTTTTGGTACATTGTAAGAATTAGCATTTATTAAATGAAACAGCTGGATCATTAGTTAGAAAGTACTCAAAGACTCTGAATACACCAAACAAATCTATTTTAAAAGCTTTAAAAACAACTTTCCTCTGAGTCAGAAATTTTGTTTTGTTCCTTCATTTCTTGGAATCCCACGTGGATTCATTGTGATGGTCATCTAAACTTTATCTTAATGTTACCTGCTTCATGTTTATCTCTGTCACAAAGAATGTGAATAAAACTTGAAAACCATATTTCTGTTAGGCTTCCATGCATTCTAACAAAGTTAATACTACTCAATGAATCAAACACTATACTGATAATTATTAAATATAGGAAGCAAAACAAACATCTTTGTGAAATGCAGATTGTGATGTCTAGTTAGTATGTATCTCATATAGTATATAACTTATTGATAAAATGTTAGTGGAGTCATTAATAATCTGATTCTTTTGTTTGCCTTAAAAATGTATGTGCTGAGAAAAAATGTCCTATAAATAAATAGATGTGACTTGAAGGAGTTTTGTCATGGCAACATCACTCAATTCTTTGAACATTTTCTGAGGTACATGTCAAAAATTACATCGTTGTCTATTATTATTTTAATGATCAGTCAGCTGACAACTCAATTAGGTCTTTCTTTGATTTTGTTGAGTACAATGAATGATTCAATAGATGCTTGTTATTCTGTCTTCAGAATCTCTCTGTGTCAAGAAAGCACTTACTGGTGTGCGCTAAAATTTCTTAGCCCAGTTCTTGCATCCGGAGACATTTTACTTGATCTACAAATGCAAAAAATAAAACCCTTAAAAATATTTTCATGTCATCAGAGCCAGGCATGGTGGCATATACCTATAATCACAGCACAGAGGACACAAAGAGTGTCCTGGAGTTTGCTGGCCAATCAGTCTAGCTAATGAAAGGACTACTTACTGGTTTACTGAGAGTCCCTGTCTCAAAAACAGCATGGCTAATGATTAAGAAAAACATCCAGGATTCACCTCTGGATTCCACATATATTCGTGTGTGTGCATGTGCACACACATAAACACACATGGATGGATGGATGGATGGATGGATGAATGGATGGATGGATGGATGGATAGAGAGATGTATAACAAACAAATAAATACAGCCTCTTGCCAGGATTATTCAACAGAAAAAAGGAAAACCATACTTCTCAGATGACTTTAGTTCAACTTGGGAATGTAACTAGGCTATAACCACAGAAGTGTTTCTCACAGGCATTTTTTATAATAATGTGTCAAGTTGACCTAGAACCAACCAACACAACACCAGAGCTTTGTGCCAAGGAAGATATAAAGCAACATCTCAGATATTTGAAATTAGTGCCTGAGATGTGTTCCATTCAGGGTGTTATTGACTCAGGCTAATGTTCAGGTGAGTTTACAAGAAGTCTGACTCAATCAAGTGCCACATTTAAACCTGACCATTTCCTGAGAGTTTCTGGAGCAGATAACTGTCATATGAGCCCGAGAGTCCTTAAAAGCATATATAATTGGGGCATTTCACTATTTTGGGTGCAGCCATGCAAGACTGCAAAATTTTGTAGTCTGGGGAAAGGACTTTTAGCATCTTTTATGATTCTCTGAGTCTGAATCCAATGAGTAGCATAGAGAATTAGGAGAGATGCCTTGCCAGTTTCTTGCAAAGTCACCCAAGAATGATTAGTAGTGTCATTGCCAATGATAACAGCATAATATCCAAAGAACATAAGGAAGCAAGATCATGAAACACTGATTTTTTTCTTTGTAATTAGCAATAATACTTGAGGTTACATGATTGTTTTCATTTGCTATGAATGACATCATGTTTTGTGGGCTATTATAAGTTTGCAGCCAGGTTTTATTAAATGTGAAGAGTGACTGTGTCAGTTAGATTTATTCTTCATTGTTCAAACCAAATTATCTTTTATTTTCTGTAGCTGCTAACAAAGAGTGATAAGCTTTAGTGGCTCATAACAATGTGAATTGATTATTTTGTAGTTTTGATGGGTCAAGAATCTATCTGTGACTTAGCTGCATCTTCCAAGGGTCTCCTAGATTGCATTTAACACGCCAGTGTTGCTGTTACCCCTCCTTAAACTTGAGGCTCTGTTTCAATGTTACAGATTTCTGATATAATTCATTTCTTGGGAGTACTGTTTGCACAATTGTGGGTCCCTCCTTCTTGCTAACTCTCTGCTAAAATTGCCTGCACTTCCTAGGGTCTATCTTCTTTCCAGCAATCTCTAAGGCTACTTGCTTTCTCCAGAGTCAGAGGAAAGAATATTAAAGAGGTCACTTGACTGGGTCAACTCCACACATTAATTTAATCTTTGATTCGCTCAAAAACGAACCCAGTTGTGAGTGTGGTAGATCATCAGTCACTGACACTCTACTCAATGAAGAGGAGAGACGACATGCACAGGCCCAGCCTCTTCCATGCTCATTTAGATTCCAAACCCCACAGTGTATGTGTGTGTGTGTGTGCATGCGCACATGCGTGCATGCACACGCATGTGCATGCTCCACATGAGCAGTTGTGAGTGAATGTGTGCCTATGGAGAGTTGTAATACATGGAGAACAATCTCTGGTATCAATGTTCAGGCACCATGAGCTTTTTCTTTTGGGTCAAGGTCTCTTGCATCATGGAGTTCATCAATTAGGCTGTGCTGTGTCCCAGTGAGCCTATAGGATCCACCAGTGAGCCTAAGGAATCCCCCATCTCTGCCATCACAGCATTAAAGTGACAAGCATGCCACTATGGATGGCTTTTGGTGGGGAGGGGTTCTGGGCATGGAACTCAGGCCCTCTTGCTTGCATAGCAAGTACTTGAAGAACTATGCCATCTCCATAGCTCCTCTACCTGCCACAGCTGTTGTGAATTGATTTTTTGCATCATGTTCTTCAGCATTTATGAGAATAATAGTGAATATCTCAGAAGATCAGACATTTTGAATAGGTTTTTGACTTGATATGTATCATAGTAACCAATTATGACTTTATGTACTTAATAAAAAATTTTAGACAATTATAGTCATCATAATGACAACTGAATATATTTATGCAAAATATAACTGACCAGCAATTAGTATATACTGAGTGAAATCAAACACATGTGAGATTGAATGCAAAAATTTGGTGATATATTTCCATTTTTTCTCCATGATTGAGTAAATTTTGTATTATTTAGATGGCTTTTAACATATGTAATCTAAACTGAAGTATCTTTTTTATTATTAAGAAAGGAGACATGGTTACCACGTGGTATTCTTTGGCTGTATGTCCGCTTATCTAGGGCAAATGATAAATATGTATATGGAAGTTCAAAGAATAGGAAATAAAAATGTTCGACCTGGAAGGCTAAGCCCTTAAAGCATGATGCTACAGCACTAACACAGCCTTGTTTTGTATGAATTCATACATTTCCATCCTCTTACTTAAAACATGCTTACAAGGGAAAAGAAGAGTTAAAATGATGCTTTACCATAAGCCTAAAAATAATTCTTCTGCATTGCAGTATCTTTTATGGCCCTGTAGCCTGTTCAAATAGCACTTAACAAAATGAATGTCGTTTTTAATGACTCCACCTATGGAAGGAAACATAATGACACTCATAGCTTAGACACTTCACTGACTTTTTGTGGTCAGTTCTAAGACAACAGTGTGTAAAATCCAAGTTTTTTAAAAAGGCATCTTTTTTGGAAAGGCGGGAATGGAGACATGATTAGTAACTCTAACTTCTTCAGTAAGAGAAAAGTGGTCTTCTGCTGTTTCCGAACAAACAGGAGAAGACAATTAGTGCTTTAAAAAAAAAAACAGTCAAGTAGTGGTGTTGGAAGTTAATACAAGAGTCTGATGTAGCCTAGAACTGCCAAGTCATTCATTTTAGTATTCTGGCACAATGTGGTTTCTGGATGTACTTTATAGAATAATTTAAGCTGGTATAATGCACTGTACCTACTCATGAACTACAGATGAAAGTTTTATGTGAAAGTTTGCTACCATGATCATTGCTAAAATGCTATCTTCTTCTTTAAATTAGTGATATCTGAACATTTTCTTCAGTAACTTCACTTCTCAATTGAAAGACACATTTTAGAATGTAGCTTTTTTTACCCCTTTAAACTAAGTGTTCCTTTCTAATACAAAACAGTACTCAGTGAACCATGCAGATTTCCATTTATAATATTAACAGAAGACACGTTCCATGCTAATCCATCTCATTAATATTAAAGAAAGGACTCTGATACTGGTGAGCTCTTAATCATTCGCAATTAGCACCTAACTGTTAATTCTATGGAGGGTTCTTAGAGAAAGAAGCAGAAGTAGCTCCCGTTTGCTAAATGCTAGTTGATTTAACTTAGAGTATTTAATTCTGAATAGCTAGACAAGTTTAATTGATCAGTAAGAAATAAAAGAGTCACCAACTGAGAATAACCACACATAGACATTTTGAAACTGTCCATGGCCCAGCCATCTGGCTCACTTACTGTGTGGAGTTCTGCGTCCTTCTAGGACACTCGATTAGGCATTCATTCAGAGGTGAGCCAATGTCCAGTCCAGGCAGGCTACCTCAACACAGATCCCCAAATCCAATTAGCAGAATAGGCAGGTTGTCTGGTTTGGCTCCACCTGGTGCAGCTTGATTTCTCAATGTCAACTCAACCCAAAAAAGAAGAGGGGCTGCAAAGTTCCTGCCTTAAATCAGAAACATTTCAAGACCCGAAATAAATCTCTTATGCCAAGGATTTGGAGCTAAACTTCACAGGGTGGTGTGGCTCTCTGCATTCAGTACGCCTTTAGTCTGCCATGCAATGGCCTCTCTTCTCCAGCGCTAAACTCTGCGTCTTGTATGTCAGATCTTACTAGTATTCCTTTCTTGGTAACTTCCACAGGGACCTGAGGTGCTGAAAGATTCTGTGATAAGGCCCTGAAGGGGGTATTGCCCACAAATTAGATGCACTTGAATGAGGGATTTCTATCTGGTTGCCCTATCTCATTGACCTAATTCTTAAAGCTGCTTCCAGCGCCATTTTTTAGGAAGAAAAGCCGAGATTGGCAGAAGCCCTTCCTGAGCAGCAGGACTCTGTGAAATGAGCTGAAGAGAGACCTGTCCATCTCTTCTGTTCATGTCATTTACTCAATTAGTGATGACAGAGTGCCCCAGGACACACCACACCAAATGTTTACTGTAACAACCTTTAACATCAGTTCCACTGCCAAGTTTAGCGAATTAATCAGATTTAACTAAGCACAATTTTGACAGTTTCTAATTAGTGGAATTGGGGCTCTTTTTTTTAAAAAAAAAGAAAGAAAGAAAGGAAGGAAGGAAGGAAGAAAGGAAGGAAGGAAGGAAGGAAGGAAGGAAGGAAGGAAGAAAGGAAAAGAAAAGGAAAAGAAAAAATCTATCTCTTTCTATAAAAGAAATTCCCTTCTGCTGCCTCATCGTGGTCCATTTCTTGTTGTGTAAGTGTTGTCAGCTCATGTTGTGTGATTCCCTGCCCTAGTACCTGTCCTCCTCCTGCTCATCAGTGTACCATTCCCCAGGAGCTTGACTCGACTTCCACTCACATTTGATAACAAGCCCATCTGCTACCTTTGACAAACACTAGCCTTACTTTGAACAGCTCTCCAGATGTGTGCGGGCACTGCAGCTGTATATCCATTCCCTTTGCCATGGAGGAGAAATCTGTTTCCAGCCTTCCGCCTTTCCATACGCATTAATCCTCCCCAGCTGTATTCAAGTGCCTTACCCTTTAAGGATTTGGATGAAAGAACATGGGTATGGCAACAAAAGTCATCACGTTAGATGTACACCAGCCATGAGGTTCCCTCCTGGCCTAGAACTGACCAGAGGCTGCAGTCCCGTGTAAGGCTTGCTGGAGTACTAAATACATACACCAAAGATAAAGTAGTTAGCAGCTGGTGTTTCAAAATAATCTCTGTATATAGCAAATTATAAGGACCAAGGTGGTGGAAGGTTCCAGAATCCACTGGAAACACCTTTGAGAACTGACTCATCTTAAAGACAGACCAGGACAACTCTTTTTTTTTCCAGACACTTTTTTTTATTGTTATTAAAAAAAATTTCCACCTCCTCCCCTCCTCC
>LOJH01058738.1:1051-12011 GCA_001685095.1 Ellobius talpinus
TTTTTTCTGCTGTGTAATACTCCATTGTGTAAATATACCACATTTTTCTTATCCATTCATCCCCTTTTTTATTAAACTACAATGCTTTTAGTATTACCAAATTTTAATATTGATCACAGAATTACTTTCGTGTTAGCTATTCTTGTCTATAAAATAATTAGTTTAGAATTTATAAAGAGTACCTTCCTCCCTCCCAGGACAGCTGATCTCCCTATTGTAAAGAACATAGATTAGCTTATGTACCTGCTTTATACATTGTACGTTTATGGGAAGAGACTTCATTATTTGTTTATTATATCAAGTTACATGGGAAACAGCACCTGTGAGTTTGTAAGAGAACCAAATTGGGGTTTTTGTTGTTGTTGTTTGTTTATTTGTTTTTGTTTTTGTCAATGAAGAAAGGCTGTTCTTAGAGATGAGAAAATGCACACACACAGTAAGCACACAGAGAGAAAGACCCTCTACAAAACAGACAGGGACCTGCGGGTCCAAAAATCTAGTCTCTCTTCAGGGGCTGGGTTTGATGTTTTGCCAGAGCAGGGATGTTTTATTTCACTCTTTAAGTCTTTGGAGGGTCTTCCTCCCCAGACCACACTGCTATAAATGCTCCAGGCAGGCTAGCCAGTCCATCAGCTGGGTTCCCTACAGGCAGGGGGAAAGGCCCATAAAGGCCTTTATTTTAAACCACCAGGCTTTTGTCTCAGATCAGGAAAGTGATCTGCCTATCCAGAGAACTGACTTTCATTTAATGAGAAAATAGAATTACTGTAGGCTAGGGCATGAGGAAGGAGGATGGGCCACACCCCCGAACTGGAGTGTCATCTAACTCCAACATCCAGACACATCTGCCCAGTGGTTTTTTTTTAATGTCATCTCTGATACCCAGATCTCAGTGCTGGTCCACAGTTCTCAGGGTCGCTGTGACTAGAAGGCCCAGGACTGTTGTGTGCAACTCTGTTCTGCTTATTAGGTTATTTCCTTCTTTCTATTTTGTTTTAAAAATCAATGGGGGAGGTCTTTCCTAAGCATCAAAAGTTCAGCCAATTCTTTCCTGGCCGTACCTCCCATTGTCAAGTTGGATTAGAGGCTCCTTATAGGCAGCCCCATTCTCTCTGGGCTATCCTAACAGGAATACAATTCTAAATGAATTTTTAGGGTGAGCTCAGATGGCGCATGGTAGGCAGTCAATATCCGGAATGCCTCTGTCCCAGGTTGTCTGAGTTTCTAGCGCATGCAGTTGCCTGCCTGGCCTCTTGGGGCACACTTCCCAGGTCTAAAGGATGCGCTGGCTTCATGGAGATGAGACAGTTTCCACCCGAAAGCAGAGTTTGCCTGCTCTTCTGTCCAGGAAGTAACAGTGAAATTTGAGTTTCTCCAGGGTGTTTGAGAGTTGGACTTGCAGGATCCCAGCCTTGACTGGGGATGCAGCTGAGAGACCATCCATGCAGCCGGCTTCCTCAGGCTCCATTTCATGACTCCTAACAAGGCCACAGAAGGTGAACAGCCAGTTTCCTGAGTCAGAGATCTGCATCTTTCAAAAGAAAGATAGCGCAACACTGAAATAAAACGTATCAGGAACCGATAGCTCACGTGGAGAGAGTGCAACAGCTCAGGCCCTGGAGAGAAAGTGAACACTGAAATAAAAAGTATCAGAAACCAATAGCTCACGTGGAGAGAAAGTGTAACACTGAAATAAAATATATCAGGAACGGACAGCTCAGGCCGTGGAGAGAAAGGGGTGTCACAAACACATCAGCTGTCAGGAACTGACCTCAACACTTTCAACCCTTATGAAAATATGAATAACCCCAAAAGGAACTGACCTCAACACTTTCAACGCTTATGAAAATATGAATAACCCCAAAAGGAGGCAGGCAATCACCTTTAAAAAACCACAAATAAATTAGTCATGAGACCACAGACTGTCATCCCTGCATTGAAGAGGCTAAGGCAGAAAGGTCAGAAGTTCAAGGTCAGGCAGGCCTGCAGTCTCTGTCCCTAGCAAGAGCCTGTCTCAAGAACAAACAAACAACAACAAAAATACAGATGGCATAAAGCAAGCAAGCACACACCTACTAGACGCAAAGCTATCCTGAGGCGTCCAAATCTGAAATGATTAAAGAGGAAGAATGAATAAAGTGCTGTAGGGCCGCCCTCTTGACTCACAACCGTTTGAGGCACAGATGAAGTAATATATGTGAAAAGAGATTTTGAAAGGCACGTTGTAAATCCTCAGCCATCCTATTTGGATTTTGTTTTGAAATGCAACAAAGATTTTAGATACAGAAATGCAGAAGCAGATGTGAAACAGTGTCGAAAATCAAGTGAAACAAGCAAGACTTCCTCAAATGATGGAATACTGAGCAGATTCAAAAGAAGGAGCTTGCCTTGCGTCTTCTGCACAGTATTCTGTGGGTGAGGGAAAAGTCAATGCAAAGCAGTGTCTATAACATGAGCTTGTTTATATGAAAACAACAAAACTCACATACACACACACTCAATACACACACACACTCACACACATACACACTCACACACATACACCCATACACATTCACACGCACATACACACAATCACACACACATACATACACTCACAAACATACATATACATACTCACACTTACACACACACCTCTGGAACGGAAGCCTAGGAAGACTCCTTGGTGGCAGACTCTAGGCAGGCCACCTGGTGGGCCATCAGCAAGTGAGAGACACGTGGCTTTTAGCTGGTCAGTCCTACTGAGCCCTCTGGAATTTTGTTCCGCACGCACGAGTCACCAACTCCAGATTACATCACAACACAGGAAGTTTAGTGGGTGCTGGGTCATGTAAGGTGAGGAGAGAAACTTTGGCAAAGGGACTTAAAAGCCAATACAAATTTGACTCCACAAAAGGAACACTTGGAAGCCCTGAGACATTTTAGAGTGTGCCCAGTGCATTTATGCTACTTTATCATATCAGGTTCAGAAAACTCATCTTTTAAAAACCCCTTCCTTCTAGAAACCTAGTTTGAAATAATCCTCTTGTTTTCTAAAGAAAGAACATGACTGACCAGTTATGTATGTGCTTTTATTATTTTGCTTTTACTGAAGTGTTTAATAATGTATATTGTTTTTCATTTTAAAAGTTCTCATTAGAAATAGCTCTAAACACTATGTGTATGATCTTGTCTTCACAGTGTATTCTAATGTATATTTATCAGGGACAGGAAACTTGTAGGCCCTGAATATGTTGTTGTCAAATGTCTATAACATTAAACACTGTTCTCATGAACTGAGTTCAAAACCTAGACCATGCGGTTAGGAGGGGTAGGAAATCATTCCTCAAGCTGCCGGATTTCACGGACAGACCAAGGCCGTTTGTAAGTTATATCCACAACAGAGACGTGTTCAGTAGTGAAAGAAGGTGTTTTTAAGTGAGTATCTGAAAAAGGGCTACTTAGATAAAGTTCTCTCAGGCTGCTAATTATGTATAAACATGCAGTTTTTAGTACCTTTCAGAAGGTCCCACCCCTCCTTGGTTGTCCTTCCCATGCATCTGTTGTCTCCATGGTTCTAAGCAGTGCTGAAGAGATGAGCTCAAATAAGTTCATGGTGTAATCTGTCTTTACGATGCTACCCCTGGGGTTCTAGATCCTAGTGGATTATCAGAATTCTACAGTGGGGTCCCTCTTGCCACAGTTACTTCTGGAAGGACTGCCATCGATGACACCGATTAAAGTGCCCATTGCCAAGTTTCAAAGTCTAGACCACCCGAGCTCAAGGCCCCAGGAATGAGTGAGCGAGAGCTGGTCATCGTGAGGCGGACTGGCTGCCCTATCTTCCAGTCCAGGCACGTCCATCTCAATCGAGATGACCGAGGTTTAGGTAGACTGATTTGTACACAGTGTGGGAACAGTCAGATAAGTTGTCCTTACATCTCCAGCTGCACATGTTTTGATCTTTTCTGTGTTTGGGGGAACTCCTGGGGAGGGACAACTGAGTCTGGAGTCAAGTCCTGCACTGTCTATTCCTGGATTTTCATCTCCTTTAAAGATGTGGTACTCTTTAGGGATGGCTTGGGACTTGCATTTTAATGGGACCAATTGGGATGGGATGGGGGGGTCAAGAACTGCCTGAATTTTAACAAACAATGCTCCCTCTAGGTAATGCTTGTGTGAAGAAAAGCTTTAAGGTAGCCTTGCTGATCATGCACACCTGTAATCTCAGTATTTGAGAGACTAGGATAGGAGGGATTGAGTTCAAGGTCAGCCTGTATGATAGCATGAGTTCCAAACCAGCTCAGACTACATAGCAAGACCCTGCCCTAACAGGAAACAGGGAAAAAGAAAATCTTTAGTCTTTATTTCAATTTGCTTTGTCTTCCCTTTTTTATTCAAAGGTATGACGCTGGCATTTGCAGGAACGTATTTATTGGTGAATTTTGCTCCAAATATGACCCAGGCGATCTCAGCAAGGACAGTACAGTATTATTTGGTTGGCTGGCAGTTCCTAGTCTATGTGGTAAGGGTTCTGTATCTTTTACTGTTTCTGATGTATACTCTCTAAACCACTGGGGGCTACAGTCTTAGGAAACCCACGCAACCCTTTCTTCTCAGCACAATGACTAAAGTGTAAGTGCATGTTACCAAAACTGAGGGATTTGAGATGCTAAGTCACTGTTGAAGCATCTTCCAAAAATCATTGAGATGTGTGGAAAGGAGGAGGGACAGAGGAGGAGGGAGGAGGAGGGAAGGGAGGAAGGAGCTGGTAAATAGGCAGCTGAAGACATCGATTGAGGTGTTTTATGTGATACAATGGCAGCTTTTGGTAAGTATAAAGAAGGAATTGGATCAGCAGAGATAAATAACCCACTACAGAATGCAGCTGAGACTGGGGAAAAAGAGGAATCTAGAAAGAAATGGAATTGTCTAAGTGAGCATTTACCTAAGAACTAGTTTGACAAAATACTTGTAAATTTGATAATAAGAATTGAAGCCTATACACTCATACTTTTTTTAGGATTAGAAGTGACCTCAAAAAGGTATCTGATCTAGTTCTCTGATCCAGAAAAAGGTTATCTTGCTTTACCAACTTAGTATTAAAAGCATGCTGTTGACATTTACGGGTTTTACAGGTAAACTTTGCCCCCCCGGTATACATCAGGTTCATATCACAGCTGTCAACGTGACAAGGGTTCTCTGTCTCACTATGTTCTCCACTTTTACCCTCTTTGTTCCTTCCTCTTACCCCACAGAAAAATAATGTCTGTGCTTTTAAGTGTTCAGATACTAGACACCCATTAATAAACTATACAGTAGCCTTCCAAACCACCTATTTCCTCAGCTCCCACCTACTCCTTTCTCATTACAATTAGTAGATCTCTCTGTATATATTTTACTGAGAGGAAAGGAGGGAGAGAGAGAGAGAGGGAGAGAGGGAAGGAGAGAAGGAATTCTTGGACTTTGTGCAGTGTTTACGCCATGCCCATCATCTTGAATGTCTCTCTTCCTTGACTTTTTTGGTATATTTTACATTTCTTTCCTCCTCTGACTGCTCCATTTTGGGTTCTTTGTGGGTCCCTCTTCATCTGCCAACCATATATGTCTCCTTACACAATATACGCTACCTAGACCTTCTAAAACAATCCTGTTCTAGTTTGTGTTTCTATTGCTATGATAAACACCAAGACCAAAAGCTAGTAGGGTGGGGGGAAGGTTACGTGGTTCACAGTTTGCTGTACATGATCTAGGGAAGCTAGGGCAAGAGCTTCAAAGCAAAAACCTAGAGGTGGGAAGTGAAGAAGAAAGCCCGGAAAAACAGGAATGCTTCCCATGGCTCTCTCAATTTTTTACACAACCCAGGGTCACCTGCCCAGGGTGGGATTGCCAACACTTGGAGGAGTCCTCCCTTGTCAGTCATTTGTCAGGGAGACACCTCCACAGACATGCCCAGGGGCCAGTCTAATGGAAGTAACTCTTCAGTTGAGTTTTCCTCCCAGGCACCTCTAGTTTGTTTCAAGTTCAGCACAGACGCCATTATTTACACAGCATCGTGTTCTTGTAATCCGTACCTACCTCTTCCCAGGCCTCTCCTGACTCTTCTCAGCCTGCATTCGCTCCCTGCTCAGTCATCACTCACCCCTTCGTGAATGTTCCATGGTTCCTCAAATGTAAATTCTCAGAATTTAAACTCAGTGTTTTGCCCCCAAACTTTCTCATCTCTTATTTTTTCTGTGTCCGTCTGCCATGTTGGAAACCTGAGCGACATATGACTCCTCACATTCATATTCTCCATTCTTACGTGTTTTAAAGTCTCTTGAACCTGACCCCTCTCTTGTATTCCCATTGTCATTGCATCAATCCAAGCTTCCATCGCCTCAGGCCATGCCAGCAGTGTCTTAAGAAGCCTGTCCTCCTTGCTGGTCGATATCATGCTGGTAACTAGGGGTATTACCCTGCCAGCCACGTAACTCAGTGCCATTTTGCCTATGGTTCCTTTGCCAGGGAAGTACCCTGCTTCCTCCAACCTATAACTCCATCATCTTTTAGCTCCCTGCAAACTCAGCCTCATGGATACAAACAACTCTGATGCAGCCTCTTCCGTGGAAAAATTACAAAGCTAGTTTCTCTATTTGCTATGCTTCTTTTATAGCCCACATTATGACATAACTACCTATTTACCTGTCCTCTACTCCAGCAATGCACTGCCACAGGAGAATTATTGGTTAATCAGTCAATCAGCTAGCCCATTACTCAACAATGTCCTGCCTAAAGAAATGCCTACTTCTGATATGTTGCTAGCCAGGCTCTTAATCTCTTAGATTTCATTTTCACCCTGCCCATCACTTAGCAGCTCTTCCTTAGCCCCTGCCCTTAGTTTTGGGCTTTGGGCTTCCCAGCTCGTTAGCCTTCATAGGGTTCTTCATACTCTGCCTTCACCCCACCCTGTTCATTTTCTTACTTGTCCATCATCATAGTCTTTTAACTACTACAGCTTTCATCAATCAACTCTAAGCACTAGACGGAGCTTTAATCGCTGATTTACTTCTGTTCTTTATATTTTATTAAATATTTCATTATAGTGCAGGCTTGAAATCTGACCAACACATTACAACTTTTTGCCTACAGGCAAAACAAATGCTTCATCCAGTAACAAAAAAGTGACATAGCCTATGAGCAGAAAATTAATAGCCTGAGTTGGATCCTCTGGAGATTAAAGATGCATCAAGCCTTCTTTTCTGGGATAAACTACATGGTTTAATGATGACGTACCTTGTATTGTTTTTAGTACCCAAGAATACATCTGAAAAGGACAAAACTTTTTTAAATCTTTGCTTTTCTTTTTTTTCTTCATGGTACTGAGGATTGAAACCAGACTCAGCACACCCTAGGCAATAATTCTACTACTGAGACGTATCCCCAGTTCATGAACTTCTTATTAAACCTTACAGATGGACAAAAATACTCCAAATTTAATTACATTTTGATATTTTTTCTAAAGCTAATTGTTTTATATCATTTTTTAATCTTTGAGAATGGCATACTTGTATACAATGTATTTTAACCATAGCCCCCAGTCCTCCCCCAACTCCTCCCAGTTTCACCTCATTCCCACACCCTCACAGCTAGATGTCCTCAAAGCTAACTCTTAAATTCATTCATATACTCACCCATTCAACATAGTGCCGTGTATATTGTAACCTAGGTAATAGAGAGGAAAGTAGTTTAGCATTCTAAGAAAGACTTTTAGTATTGAAAACCATATTATAATAATGAAATCTATTTCAAAATAAATTCCACACAGGAAAGTGTAACTACTTTTAGATATTTATAAGATAGCATAAAATAAGTTTTTAATAAGTACAATTGAGAGGCACTGTTGCGTTAGGGGATGATCATAATCAAAGTTCATTTTTGAGCTGTAGTAGATTTGATGCTTTTTTTCTTGGTTGTGTCTTCTTTTCTTTAGTTTTTACAAAGGTTATAATTAGATTAAGACTAGGCTTTGAGCTGGGTGTGGTGGCACATGCCTGTGATCACAGAACACAGGAAGATAGGTAAAAAGATCACAGGTTCAGGACCACGCTGGGGTACATAGACCCTGTGTCAACACCACCCCCCAAAACACCAGCTTTTGACAAGCCATTCATCATTTCTGTATTACACCAAGTATAACAACAGCATCTGAACTGCTTTTCAGGATTGATCAGACTAACATACCAAATGAATAAAAATATCCAAAAGTCTTAATCAGTTTTACATTTTCCATAAAGGAATTGTATAATTACATTCCAGACCGGCTCATCTCTAACCCTTCACGTGCGTTGACGTGGATGTCTGTGATATCTCCTGCTCTCTGTTAAGTGAGAGCCTCACCGCAAGGCCAGGAGCCTGTCCCCTGCTAGGTGTCCTTGTGCAGAAAGAGATTTGAGAAGCCTGGTGTCTGCTGACGGGGCAGAATCAGTCTGCTCACCCATTGCCCCAACATTCCCAGGCCCATCTGCCACAGAAGAATAGTTCACTTCCCTCACACCTGCCAAAGTCGAGGCTGAATGGGGTCTCAAGGTCAGAGGAATTTGGAAAGACACTACATAGCACAATCCCTCTGAGAAACTTGTGTCAGTGGGCTAAAAAGTAGTAGTAGCTTAAGTTTCCTTGGTCCCATGCATCCTGCTTGACCAAAGAGTTATAGAGCCATTCCTTGCACAACACACCTGTTAATTCTTTGCAGCCCACACAGGAAGTGCAGCCCTAAGCCTCAATTACATCATGCTCTTTGGCAGGCTTGCTGGTGGATGTTTTGCCCACCCAGACTTTCCAATAAACTACTCAAATTGAAACCTCTGTTCTGAACATAAAATGCTTCACACAATAATCTACATAGTGCTCATTTTCTCTCCTCAAATCAGCAGTGGCGGGGGCCAAACCTATCATTTGAAGTAATTCTGTGCCCAATGCTGATTATTAAGTCTGACAAAGCTGATTCAACACCCACCATCTGGTGCTGTGAACCTGGAGGAAGAAAGCTGTGCTTTTATTAAATATTTCTCTTGTGGGATTCCTTTGCGCTGGTGTCTAGATGCAAACAACACTGTGTGCCTGCAGCAGGGGGTGCTCCGTAGGGGGCTCTGACAGCAGGCAAGGCCTGTGCACAGCCGTGCACATTCTGCACCTCACCCCTGCAGCAGCAGCCCCATGAGTGGGCACCGTTGTCTCCTTTGCCTCCCAGAAAAGGAAACTGAGGCAGAGAGAGGTTCAGTAACTTGGCCGAAGTCAATATATACACATTCAGAGAGTCAGGACTCAAAGTCAAGGTTGTCTTTCTCTGGAGGGCACACTCCAACACTTCACGGAAATGCCTATGCAAGATCAGGGCAACTGTCTACCAAGGATCAAAGTGTCTACAGAGAACTTGGCAGACCCTATTTCTGTGAAATTCCCCCCCTCAAAAAAAAGTCATCTGAATGGCTCAACTTTCAAGAAAGAAAAAGGTTGGGGCTGGAAAAATGGCTCAGTGGTTTTGAGCATGTACTGCTCTTGCAAAGGACTTCAGTTCCTAGCACCCACATCAGATGATTAAACAACCGCCAGTAATTACAGCTTAGGGACCCAGTGCCCTCTCCTGACCTCCATAGAAACCCACACTCAAGTGTACACACACACACACACACACACACACACACACACGGGAGGTGGAGGGGAGATTAAAATTAAAAGTAAGTCTTTTTGACAAAGAGAAATAGGAGATAAACTCAGACTGGTGAAATTCATCTGTTTCAACATGCCATCTCCTAGGCAGCCATTGATCCCTTATTACTAAACTAACAGGATAGCTAGTACCATTAATTCTAATTAGATTCAAGAACCAATTAAGAACCCCCAAGTGCCAAGCACAGTGGTGCACACCTTTAATCCCAGCACTATGGAGGCAGAGGCAGGTGGATCTCTGTTAGTTCAAGGCCAGCATGGTGTATATAATGAGTCCTAGGGCTAGTCAGGGTAATGGAGAGAGAGAGGGAGGGAAGGGAGAGAGAGAGAGAGAGAGAGAGAGAGAGAGACTCCAAAACCAACTGTCTTAAGGTTTCTATTGCTGTGAAGAGACACCATGACCATAGCAACTCTTATAAAGGAAAACATTTAATTGGGGCTGGCTTACAGTTCAGAGGTTCAGTCCATTATTGTCATGGCAGGAAACATGACAGCATGCAGGCAGGCATGGTGCTGACGAAAGAGTTGAGGGCTCTTTCTCTTAATCCACAGACAGCAGCAGAGACTGTGTGCCACACTGGGCATAGCTTGAGCATAGGAGACCTCAAAGCCCACCTCCACANAAAGGAAAACATTTAATTGGGGCTGGCTTACAGTTCAGAGGTTCAGTCCATTATTGTCATGGCAGGAAACATGACAGCATGCAGGCAGGCATGGTGCTGACGAAAGAGTTGAGGGCTCTTTCTCTTAATCCACAGACAGCAGCAGAGACTGTGTGCCACACTGGGCATAGCTTGAGCATAGGAGACCTCAAAGCCCACCTCCACAGTGACACACCTCCTCCAGCAAGGCCACACCTACTCCAGCAAGGCCACTCCTCCTAATAGTGCCACTCCTTATGGGCTAAGCATTCAAACACATGAGTCTATGAGGTCCATTGCTGTTCAAACCACCACACCAACTCAGAAAATTTATCTTGAAGACCATACTTTGGAAAAGACTTCAGAAACTGAAACCTGAATCAATTTCCTATGAATTACAGTAGTGGACCCTGAACTAGAGTCAAGACATTGGCAGGCTCTGTTCCTTCCATAGCCTCCAGGGAGGACCCTGTCTCTTCCCCTTCGTACAGGTTCTTAGCAGGGCTTGTCTCCACCTCTCCTAAACTGCCCATCTTTCTGACTGCAGCAGCTTCTGCCTTCAGGGGCTCGTGGGCTTGAATCATCCAGGATCATCTCCTGTAGTGAATGGGGAGCGCAGGCCTGCTTTT
>LOJH01058741.1:0-10236 GCA_001685095.1 Ellobius talpinus
AAATGAATACAATTTGTGTGTTGTTATTTCAGGTGTAAAGCTAGCCGTGCAGGACCCGGGTGGGACGAAAAGCAGGCCAGCCCGCCGCTCCTATCACTACAGATGTAGACATGGAGCCTGACCTAGGGGGACAAGAGCACAGCAGACCATCTCATGGCCATCTTCTCCGGGAGGAGTGCACTCCACTCCCACTCCAAGGAAAAACAGTCTAGTCATCACACAGTGTCCCCGGCAACTTCCCCTGCGGAGGACACCAGCCCTTTCTCTTTTCCATGGTGCAAGGAAGAAATCTGTTTACCTGACCCCGAGATCCTAATCAGAGAGGGAGGAGAGAGAGAACCACATCTCATCATCCAATCTGTCGCTGCCTTTCAGAGGCACCCATCAGTGTGTTATAACCACGGGACTTAGACACTTGGAACAGCACAGACCTGTGGGCCAGCCATAAAATCCTGTTCCAAACTTCAGTCGCTAAGGCAGAGGAGGGGCCAAACCAGATACTCATTTGTTTATGACCCAGTGACATGATAAAACAGAGACGACCAGGGGCAGGGAGACTTCGTAGGGCTCACAGGCTCTTGGGAGTTTGCCCGCATGCCTGGAGTCAGTGGAGAAGTTTGAAGACTGAGTATTTGAGCTGCCACGCTTATGAGAACTCACGATACTGATTTCTTCATGAACTTTCACCAAATCCTTGTGGTGTCTCAGTGAATGCGACTTTTGGACTTTGGATGCTTTCTGAGCCCCAGCACAGTCTTGATGTCCTTCTGCAAAGTGGCAGCCTGTACATCAACTCCCATTTTCATTGTCTCTTGTCCAGAGCATGGCAACATCCTCTGTTTTCCATGCATCTGCTTTTATCTACCCAAAACCCTTCCCATCAAACACAAACAAATCTATGTACGATCTTGTCCTTGAAACATGTCAGCCAGTCTACATAAGACACGTTTCATCAGATGCCTCAAGCATGTCAAAAGAAATGGGGGTGGCAAGCTTACCAACTTTACTATTGACTACAGGAGAAACAGTGCAGTCATTCCTCCCTTTCTGAGCTCGTCTACATGATGAAGATGACAATGACAGAGGGGCTGCGGAAAGATCAAATAAGAAAACTCATGTACAACATGGTGCAGGAATCAGTCCAATAAATAATATTTGCACATACATAGACGTGTACACAGATATACATACAAATACACAGACACAGACAGACAGACAGATACGGATAGATAGATACACACGTGCACTCACCACCCATCCCTTGCTTAAAGAATACTTGCATCCTCAGTTGTACTATCTTGCTGTGGCCTCTAGGCTACAAGCAGCCAGTGGGTACCATGCCGGGCACAGCAGGTGATGTTTCCACCAGTGCAGACAATTCTATAGACAGCAATTTTATGTACTATGACTGTTTCAAGAACAAGGTTTGGGAATACAGCCTCCAGATGATGGGTTAGGGATGGCAGAGAGAATAGCTCTATTCTCTAGGGAGCTTGAGACTGTTGGTCACTGGATTCATCGTCAGGAAACAGAGAGAGATAAACACTGGTGCTCCTGTGGCTTGCATCATTACCATTCATACAGAGACCCTAGGCTACAAAGTGATGGCTCCATCCTAATCAGTTAAGCCTCTTTGGAAACACCCTCACAGCGCCGACCAGAAGTCTCCTCTCTCTCAGGTGGTTTAAATCAAGTTGATGATGAAGTCTAAATACCACAGTCTCTTTGAGATGACTTCCAGCAGATGACCCCAGATTTTACGCAGCCTTAAAGTCCTTCCAGTAGGTGACTCGCTTGTCTCTGAAAGAGTGTGCTGTGGGTCAGCAGGCCTGTTCAGAGGCATTGAAATCCTGAAGATACAGGAAGCAGAAGAGCATCCTTTAGATGATAATGACTGTGACCTGGGATTGGAAAGCTGGTCCTTGTTCTGTCATTGATTCTATATGCCAGGAGGCTAGCGTATGCCTCTGAACTCTCATTTTCCCATGTATTCCATGAGGAGGGTATGTGTGTGTGTGTGTATATGTTTGTGTGTGTGTGCGCGTGCACACGTATTCAAGTAATGATATCATTGGCATCTTCAACTCTAATTTTCCTTGAGATTTGCAGGGACAAGAAGACATCTTCAACACAGTAGATTGTTAGAGGACACATAAACAGCATTCAATCCAGTACGTAACCTAGAGCCAGAGCTCAGCTAAGTTTTGGAACCTCAGACTTTGGCATTTTTCACCAATCTCCTCAATGAATCCAAAGCACAATAGGCCGTCCAGGCTGAGAAGATGGATTCCAGGGGAGGAAGCAGAAATTAGACTCCCTGGTAGGCAAACAGATAAGGAGAGGGACCTTGGCTAGGTAATAAAGGTGACAGCTTTTCAAGACCGCTTCCTCTCCTACCTCCCAACTACAAACAAAAGCCTGGCAGATTTTGTCTCCCACTGTCTGACCACCTGCTGGTGGACTGGCTGAGAGGTCAAGGCTGGGTCAGGATTTGTCATGTACAGTTATTGACCAGTCAATCATTCTAGAGTCTTCTGACAACTGACCAAGCCTAAATTCGGGGAGGAAGTCTCTTCAGGGGCTTTAAAACCCCCAGGCCTCCAGAAGAGACTGCATTTCTGACATTCCGAGTCTCCAGTCTGCTTTGCAGAGGGTCTTTTTCTCTGCATGTCTGCTGTGTGTATGCCCATCCATGTCCCCCAACCCCCAATAAACTCCTTCCTTTAACTGCTGCAATGTCTACAATGCTCGAGATTTCTCTGCAGCTACCCACTGTGCTTCAGAGTTTGCCTATCTTCTTTTTTATTAAAAAAGTAACTAATTAATTACTTAATCAATTATTTCCCAGCCTGATCACATTGTCCCCCCTCCCCTTTCCTCCCATTTCCTCCCCCAAGCCTCCCCTCTCCATTCCTCCTCCTTTCACTTCAGGAAAGGGAAGGCCTCCCTTGTATATCAACCAGCCATGAAATGTCAGATTACAGTCAGACTAGGCACTTGCTCTCCTCCTAAGGCTGGACCAGGTAACCGAGTATGAGAAACAGGGTCCCCCAAAACAGGTAACAGAGTCATAAACAGTCCCTGCTTCCACTGTTAGGAGCCCTACAAAAGAGAGCCTAGGTCTTTTAATAGTTTAACTGGCAAAGAAAACAAACCCAATAAAGTTTCCTAGATGGTATCATTTCTAGATTGTACCACAGGCTTGAAGACTGGCCTAAACAAGGATCCTAACAGAGCCAAGATGCCTTTTGCTTGGGTTTATTACAGGGCCAAGTAGCAATGATGGTTAGCATTAACAAAACTGTTGTTCAGAGCTCCTATTTATATTTCATCAAGACACAAGTCAGTACTCAGAGTTCCAAGACTTTGCAGAATGAAAAGGAGGTGGGTCTCCAGGGACCACTGCTGAGACCCATTGATTCTCTAAAGGAACAAATATTCAAGGCTCCATCATTTTCAGAGAACCTCTGCTACCACTCTGTTTTTTTTTCTTTCTATAATTTATCCGTTCTTCTGTCTTCAAGTGTGTCCTACGTGCTGACAGTTGACCTGGCCATGACCTAACCTAACTCCACAGGAGACACTGCCAATGCCTTTAAAGGTTTAAAAAGATTTCCTGATTTCTCACTAAGAGTTGGGTTTAATCTCAGTGCAACCCTCTTTCTTATCTACAGAGGAAGGACAACACCTCCTGGGGATTGTGTGAGTACCCGAAGCCTGTGCATGAATGTTTTCACAAGGAGGGTAGAAAGGGGAATGCCCCCTCCCTTGACATTGCATTCATGAGCCAGGAAGGATAAGGATCTGTGGGATTGATGATGCACAGAAACCAGGATAATGTGACTGGAAAGATCCAAGGGCCCCAGCCTTCCAGTCAAATACGAAGCAGAATTAGACCAGTAGGGTAATCCTTTTCCAGTTCACAAATGATTTTCACTTCTACTTCTGAACCATTGAGAAGTCCTTTTCTAGTCAAACCTGTGTCCTTTTCCATTTTCAAAGTAGGAGTCTCAAGTTGAGGAAGTTGTTGTGGCTTTGATATGCTATGTCCCCCTCTAGGCTCATGTTTGAACACTTGGTACCCAGCTGGTGGCACAAGGTTATAGGCCATTTGGGGTAGTGGGCATGGTTAGAGAAGGTGGACCTCTATTGGCAGGACCTGAGGGTTATAACCCTCCTAGGAAACAGTTGCTTCATGTTCCCACCACCACTGAGTTCTCTGTCCTGCCTTCTCTACACAATGGACCGTACCCTGTAGAACTCTGAGCTAAAATAAATCCTTTTTCTCTTTTAAATATCTTCTGCCAAGTATTTGGTCACAACAATGAGAAAAGTGACTGGTTCAGGGACCACATAACTTGCTGAGGTCAAGGTGAGTATAACCTAAAGCTGGGCTCCCTCAGACCTTAGCGCACCTTAGGTGATCTTTCTTCCAGAGGTGACACATCTGTGTTAGACCTGCCTGGAAGGGGGTGCCTCAGGAATGAAAGTCTAGTCTAAAAACACATGGGCTTGCTTGTCATAGGTAGTCTTGTACTTTTACATAGCAAATACTCAGACTAATTTAAAGAAAATAAAGCAATTGAGGTGTATGTGTGTGCACGCACGTGTGTGGATGTGTGCTTGTGTGCATGTTGTTTGTCTGTCTACAACAGACAGGTCTTTTGTGATTGCTATTCATTTTTCAATGGTGTGTTTCAGCAGCATTTAGTCCCTGTACATTGTCCAGGAGGAGTAAGAATTTAGGAAGAAATCTAACTGTCTGAGTCAGCGCTAAATTATCTAATTGTGCATGCTGCATTCACTTTTTCGACATCGCTTTCTAAGCGTGAACTCCATGATACATTATGCCATGCCCGGAAGAAGGCAATACAGGAAATAAAAGTCAGCAAAACTCTATTCTTAAGGGTCTCCAACTTCTAATTTGCTTATAAAATGGAGCATGCATAACTTGTCTCTTTGTATGGTAGGTCTAATAAGTCACTAAACCTAATATCTATTCCTATAAATGGGCAGGATGGCTTCCCGAGTAACTTCAGATCCTCTTATCCATAAATTCTTAAACTCATCGCACAATGCAGAAAAAAGATGGAGTGGCTAGAGAAGAAGGTATAAATGAACAAATGTTAGTAGTTCTCAAGGGGTTAGTAACTTGAACTTTTTATTGCGTTAAAAACCATCATTATTTACAATTATTTTGCTGGAAAAGTATACAGGAGATAGGGTAGAGCTCTTTCTGTACAAATGTGAGGACTCTAGTTCGAATCCCCAAGACCCATGTGAACCCTCAGTGCATAGGATGGTCACCTGGAACCCTAGTGGTCCCGGGGAGATAGGCGGTAGGGATAAGAGGATCCCCAGAAACTCAGGGGTCAGTTAACCTGGAATATGTAGTGGATAAACAACTAAGGAACCTTATTACTAACAAGGTAGAAGGCAAAGACTGGCATTCAAGGTTGTCCTCCTTCCTCAGTTTGTGTGCCCTGGAACAGCCACACCCCCACGTAAATACTACATACACACACACTACATATACACCCATAGATATTATACATACACACACTACACACACACAACTCATACACACACAGACACACACCTATACATACTACACACACACACTACTCATACACACACAGACACACACCTATACATACTACACATACACACACACTGCATACACAATTTGAAAATACAAAAAAATAACAGTTTAACCCATATTAAAAAAATTGTGTGAGTCAGTTTGTAGTAAGGGCCAGGCACATGGAAATTCATCAAGAAATAGTCATGCAGAAATAAAGGAAGGAGTTAAAAAGGAAGATTTGGATGATGCAACTCTTGGCCTTATTGGAGCATCATATGGGGCTGCATTTCCAGAAATGCTATAAGATTATGTAGTTCTTAATATCTGAGCAGTGGAAGCATGCAAGTTGCTAAGTGATAATAGGAATGGCTGTTCTGGGGGAACTAATTTTCACTCTACTTTGTGGGATTTTCTGTTTCCCCTTGCTTTGTGGCTTCATAACTTAACAGCTGAACTGGAGCTTTCTGTAAGTAAAGAACACTACATTAACAGAAAAGACTCAGAATCCTCCCTTGAAGCATGCGCTTGCTGAAGATGGACCAAGCCATTGCCCTTTGCAGATTCCTAGAATCCAGAGAGATTGTAACTGAGCTGAAGCTCAACAGGCTTCATGAATGAACCAGTGCTTCCTGGACTAAGTGTCTTCTCACTACAAACGCAAAAGCAAACTTTGTACCATGGATGCTAGGAGCAACAATTATAAAACTCTCGGCATTGTCTTAGCATACAGATGAATATAAGTTCAAAGCTCTCCATTCGTCTAATTTGGAATGAACAAAGAACAGGCTACAGCAAGAGCAACATCAGTCTTTAGCTCAACCACATCTCAATAGCCACCCTACTTGTTTGAGTTGGAGCCCTTTATCATTGGGTGATGGATATTCAATATTCCAGCAGATGGGAAGAATATTAACCATTCTTTGTTTCAAGTCTCTTTCCTACATTTGTTTATTTCATTAAAAATTAAATAGGGCTGGAGAAATGGCTTCACATTTAAGAGCACTTGCTGCTCTTGCAGAGGACCGCGCTCAGTTCTCAGCACCCACACAACTTAAACCACATGTAACTCTAGTTCCAAGGGATCCAGTGTCCTTTCCTGACCTCTGCAGGCACCAGACACGCATGTGATGCACACCCATACATGCAGCTAAAAACGCGTGCACATCAAACAAAACACATCTTTTTCATAAATGAAATAGTCCTAGTGACTTTGTCCCTCTGCCATCCCACCGTATGACTGGACAATGTGAACTGCACTGACAAAGGGGATGGCTGCTGTGTTTGCTCAACCACCCACTCCATTCTCACAAATGCTTTCTCTACCTGGGATAAGAAAACTGCCAATGACCGTGGAATCCGAGTAGGCAAAATTGGCTGAGTATTCTAGATTATTTGTAAGTGTGCTCGGTTTTGACCACTGATACTTTCCTTGCTAATGTCCAGAATAAATATTTTAGAAACAAAGATCAGAATCTTGGGTGAATCTTCCAAGAAATCCTCTAATTTGGGGCTTCATTACCATGAGCAAAATATTTAGGAAGAGCGTACAGAAAATTATTCAAGAGTCAGTCCTGACTCTCGTGGAAACCATTTGTATCAGTAAGCAAGGACCCTAGCACCCAAACTCCTGGATTTATTCACGGCAGTAAAGACCAGTGCCACCTGAGGTTCTTGGCTGTCCTTATCTCTCCCTGACTTGCCAGGTAAGTAACAGCAAAAGAAAGAGGAGGAGACGTTATGGCTGAGCTTTTCCCAAGAAAAGTGGAGAAACCATAAAATGTTTTGCAAAAAGCCTCCCCTAGGTTAATTTATTGCAAGCACGTGACCACACTCCTGAAACACTGGGCTGTCTCGAGAAGCAGGGTGCAGCTGGACTCTATCCAAGACTTCGTGTGCTGAGAGCATGGGCCATTCTCCTCGCCAGACAGGCTTGTCCATCTTCCCATCAGTTGCAAGACATTTAATAAAAACAGGCTGCACTCATTCATGCTTGTTTTATGGACTGCTCCGCAGGCCCTCCACTGGGTAAGCCTGGAAGACCCAGCCGTGCATGGCAAATGGCTGAGCAGATGGTTTCAGTTTAGATACTGGCTGTCAATGGTTTGGTGCGAACAGCTCTTGCAAACCAGCATGAAGTGAACAGATTGCATGGTGGCTGAGAGAAGCATATGTAATTGGAAACAGTAGCCACTTACAATAGGGGCACATTTTAAATCTTTATCAGAGTGGCTCCAGTTAGTTGATTAACCAAATGTGTTCCCGCCTGTGATAAATCCAATATTTGGTGAGCTTGGGGAGCATCTGAGGGAGGGTGCTGGGCCTGGCTGGTTTGGGGGCAGGCAATAAGGATGTCTGGATCTCAGAACTAATTCTGTTCCCTCTGGATAAAAGGGCACTGGGGAGCGGTGGGGGACAAGGAACATACTCTGAAGAGCCCTAGAGGGAAGCTGGAAATAGAGCTAGCTGAAGCTGTGGCTCAAGAAAGCTCCAGGCATGAACATGAAGGACCAGGAAGGGGAGATGGCTGTAATGGTTCTAGGTGGAAAGTAGAAATACGTAGTTTGGGGGACCCCGTCTGAGAGACATGTGGAAGTCTGCAGTGCATGGTCTGGTCAGAGCTTGTAGGGCCATCACACTAAGGGTGAAGTGGAAATGTCCCCTGCATCTGAGGTGGGGCAATGGGCTAACCTGTGACATAGACAGCAGCCCCAGAGCCAAAGGTGAGAAGTTGCAGCTTAGGTACACGGGAGCCTGAATGTGTGTATGTTTATCCGGCAGTCAACATATCCAAGGCCTACAGGATGCTGGGATCTTCCTTAGCTGTCTTTGTCTGTCCTCCTCCTATCTTGGACCTCATTAACTCCTTTCTAAAGAGTTCCCTCCGTTTAGCTGCCGAGTGTGCCCCCAGCTGCTGCTCCCAGAACTTGCTTTACTAGTTCACGTATGTTTAGCTAACTCTCTCATTAGACTGTACATGCCATGGCACTAGGGCCCATTTCTCTGCAGTTTTAAAAAGATAATTAATTAATTAATAGGTGTGTGTGTGTGAGGGTGTGTCTGCACTTACACACTCATGCATGCATTCATCACATCAGGTGCATAGTGATCAGAGACAACTCTTAGGAATCCATTCTTTCCTGCCACCTTATGGGATCCAGGGATCAAATTCAGGTGGTCAGGCCAACCTGCCCATAAGTATCTCTTCCCACTGAGCTATTTTGTTAGCCCTTGTTTTGCTTTTGGCTTTCCAAAGTATTTTGAGTTTCCCAGAGAAAAAAATTCTTAAAGGTGTTGGTTTGATTTGTGCTCAAGTGAGTGACAGGGGAAATTGAATTTCTTTTTCCTCCTACATGCTCAGAATTTAGGAAACAGAATGGGAATGTGGAGGTGAAAGGAAGCTTAGGGCTCAAGTTAGAATACAGGAAATCACAGACTGTGCCCTGAAGAAGGCCACCTGATAACGAAGGGTTGGAGCCTATGGTGGAGTTGGCCTAACAAAGGAGCCAGGAGAAGCTGGGGGCTTTGTCATGGCTTCTGAGGTCCCCTGAGGACACACAGAGGCTTTCTGTCCTATGCTCTTTGTTTCTGGAGAGTGGTAGGAAGGATGGTCCAGTGTTGGAATTCCCTCGGTCAGCTGTGGCTATAGAGGATATAAGTGAAGGGGCAAGGTTCTAGTGTGGCCTGCCCAGGACAGAGCGCCAGCCTTTGTGAAGGACACAGTCCCTCTTGAGGAAAATATGGCTGTGGCTGAGAAGTGGCAGAGCCTGACATGGGCTGCCTGCATTTCTGGGGGTCACCTGACCCTCAGAAGCCGTGGGTCTAACTCTGATTTTCCTTCCCACTGTGTCCTGTCCTGGGCCTGGCCTGTCTTCCCTGGGTATCAGGAAGGCCTCTGAACCTGCAGAGCTGCTGGTGGGACACTAGTCTGGGGCTGAAGTGCTGGCCCTGCCTGGTATTCTCCATACATTGCTGCTACCTCTGGTGACAATGCTCGCCCTGCACAAAGGTCCGCGTGAAAGAGCCATTCTCCCTGAGCCCATTTCCTCAGTTCAGTTCAGTCCAATCATTTGGCAGTGTTTGGCAGCTGATGTGCCAAAGTCACCCAGGAGATGTGAGCCATGTACACCTTGGGTGAAAGCAAAGAACGAGGCTTGATGCTATCTGGCCCAGCATGCTCACTTCTCAATTGAGAAAAAGTGATGCCCAGAGGTGGGGAAGGACAAGTCCAAGGTCCCCCTCAAAGATGCCAGACAGCAGTGAGAGCCAGGGGTGTCTGAGACTCTTCCTTGATGTATTGGGTCACCAAAAGAAAGGGGCAATCAGAAAAGTTTGTCCACAGTGCCACAGAATAGAATAGCCCCAAATCGCTCCAATACCCTGTAGAAATTATGGCCTTGCATTCTTCCCACCGGAGACCACAGCATCTGAGATACTGAGAGATCCAGCTGTGTGGCTTTGACAAAGTTACTTTCCCTCTCTGAATCTGCCACTCAAGGATAAAAATGATCAATCTTGCATGTCACACTGTCCCTGACCATGAGGCCTTCAATCACGGTTAGTTAGACAAAACAGTCTCAATGTGCAGTCTAGATATGTGTTTAAGACACACAGCTAAGGGGCTGGAGAGATGGCTCAGAGGTTAAGAGCATTGC
>LOJH01058743.1:0-11362 GCA_001685095.1 Ellobius talpinus
TCTCTTCCTTCAAATGCAGCCAGGAGAGTCTTGGCATCTTGGTCCAATCTATGTGACTGACTCTGGGTGGATCTCCTCAGTGCAGGAGCAGAAACTGTTCCCCTCTGGGTGGATAGCCTCTGTGCAGGAGTAGGCACTGTTCCTGGGCCAAGGACCTTGCAGACAATAGGGCAAGCTGGAGGGGGGCAGGGATGTGTGGAACAAAGAAGCCCCTGCAGCAGGAGCTGAAGGGGCCCAGTGCTCCTTTCCTGGATGTTCCGCCCCAGGATGATACCCACTCACCAGTCTGAAAGGTTGTCCTCAGCACAGGCACAGGACTCTTGGAGGTCGAAGAACCCCAGAGACAAAAGGGCAAACTTGGGGGAAGGGGAGGGTTGTGTGGAGCCAAGAAGGCCCTGCAGCAGAAGCTGGAGGTGCTGTGCAGTCGAGAAAAGCCATTTCTTGAGACAAGAAAACTAACTTAAAGACAGTTACTGTTTGAAGCAATATTGGAGAGTGAGGAAGGGAAGCTCTCTCTTACTGGACATAATGGACTCTTTCCCACACATGTGTATATGTTCCTTTTTTTGCTCATATTTTCTACCTGCTGTGACATTCAACAGCTGTGTAGTTTGTCACCCCCAACCCAAGGTACTTTGTTTTCACCCTCCACATTTCTCCTTCCTTAGTTTGTTAGATGTCAACTATTAAAGAAATGAAGAAATTTTCTCACTCAATATATTTATAAATAGCATATTTTCAAACAGTAAAAAATGGACATTTTAGAAAACTGAAGGAAGTGTGTTTCATAGCTTAAGTTTCTATATTGTATGACTATATCTGAATCAAAGAACAACAGAAGCTTATTTCTGGCTTACTAAAATGTTAGCCACCTAGTGTATATGATGAACCATTATTACCATATAAATCAATCATATGATTTTTACAATGAATCAATGACTGACTGCCTCTGTTTACCAGACATGGAACCAGGGGCTTGGAATAGTCATGACGCTTGCCTTGGGTTCAGTAGCTGTAGAGTTCCATATATAGTATCTACTCATAAATTCTCCTTTGGGTTCCTGAAGTTTCACATGCACACAATATATCTAAAATGTAATAGTAATATATGAATTTTTAAAGAGTCTGTGAGACAAATGAATAGGCCGATAGCCAGACTGTAATGGTTGGAATGAGAAAATACTGATTCAAATAAAATATTCTCAGGTTAACTGTTGTTCAGTAGTTCCTAGAAGATTTTCATTATGACTGGAATAGTCTTCATTTCCTCAGCCCTGAGGACTTGTAACATAAAAAGTTCATTGATGTGTACAACAGAAAAGAATAACAAAAGCCTATGAAAATGTCTGCTCTTGATATATTTATTTATTCTCCTTTGAACTTCTATGAAAATGACTTTCATCAGTCTATTCTCCATGAGACATTTCCCCGTATCATCAAAAATTTAATACATAAATATTTCATTATTTAGAAGTTCATGATGTGCTCTTTATTTCAGTTTCAGAGGGCATGAAGCAGAATACTGGAAGATGGATACTAGAAATAGGAGAGGTCCTGTTCATCCCAATATTCACTGCAGATCTTTCCTTTAAAGGGTAAATAGAAAGAGATATGAAAGAGAAAGCAAAGAGGAAGGAGGAAGTAGAGACAAAGGAAGAAATGAGGGTAGATGAGGGAAGGAAGAAAGGCAGGCAGGCATGTGCAAATATAGGTAGGTGTGTTGGTGAACTCCTATAAATCCAAAATTCAGAAAGCTGGGGCAAGGGAATTTCAAGGTCAAGGACAGGCTAGAGAGGCTATATAAATTAAGATATATAGGATTAGAAAAGAAAGACAGTTTTTAAAGAAAAAGTGTCTAAATATTAAAAATAAATGGCAATCACTGATGCTTATGCTAAATAAGAATAATCTCTACCAGATGCAATAGGTAGTATCATTTAAAAGTAATATGAATTTCAGTGTAATTTAGCAATACCTCCTGTAAGTTTATGAAAATAAAATACAAATTTTTATATTTATGAGAAAATTAAGCTTATTGAAAGTTTGTTGTTTACATGTATACTTGAGAAAATACTATTTCACTTAAATATTAAAGAAATATAAATCACTGTTTTCTAAATTTACATGATTATACTATATCCATGATCCCCACAAAGTACAGATGCTCAGCTGGGTCTCTGGATGGTCCAGGTCAGTTTCAAGCTGATGACCCTCCTTTATAAGTTTCCATGGTTACAGCCACTATACGTTTGTGTAAGCAGAGATATCATACACCATTGCTCCATTCATTCTTCAACTTTCCATACCCACAGCTAGATATTTTTCTTTTTAATTAGGAATACATTGTAAATCAAATTTTACCATAACATGAAAATTACCCTATTAAATATTAATAATGTTTAATTTTAATGAATGCTTAAAATTACAAAGAATAACCTTGCTTTATGTTTATCTGTAATTGTATCTATATATGCATATATTTGTATATATATGTATATACAAGTATAAACATTAGCATGGGAAATAACTGTAATATGGATTAACTTTATTTTCTGTTCTGTCATAACTTTTGTCAATTAACACCTGTACACATTAGTAAAGTATTTATCTAGCAACTCTCTGAATGCAGAAATGTATTCTATTTAATTATTGTATTTGTGCTACATATAAAAAGCATAAGACAAAGTATTTGATATAATAAAAAATAAAATATGAAAGTTGGAATGATTTATTACATTCTACAAAGTCCTCACCACCATGATTCATGTTGACTGTTACACCATTCCATTTTTCCTAGAGAAAAATTAGTTCTCTGTGGAGACACTCTGGAGACTTCATAAGATAAATATTTCAAAGATTTCAATTAGGAACAAGAAAATAATCCATAAATAAATTTTGTTTCATCAGCACGGTAAAAACACCATTTGAATTGAGACAATAGGTAGTCTGACCTGAAAGCCAGAGTCACGCTACCACCAGTGCAGCATGCACTCAGCCAAGTTTATTAGAAAAGGCAAACCAACATTGCCACAAATTAAAGTTACACATCAAGCCTTTCAAGTCAGTGCTTTTTAAAGGATTTCCAGGGTGGCTAACTTCAGCAGCAAAGCACAGCTATTTATCTTCCTCAATATTCTGCATTTAAGAAAAGAAAAAAACTCATCCTGTGTTTTAAGAAAAAAGTTAGAAAATGAAGTTATAGGTGTAATCTTTGAGCACAACTTGAAGACAGAATCCCCAAACCACATCTGAGGGAAGGGAAAAGAGCAAAGTCAAATGCAACCCTCGTACATCTTCTTCCTTTGCTGTTCTTTCACTGAAGCCCACTGAACAAGAAGCCAGAGAAGACAAGGGAGGAGGGACTTACAAGGAGCAGAAGAAAGATATACTCTTAACAAAGACTTAGAAATAATAGAAAATACCTATGTAGCTCAGTGCAGGGTCTACTGGGAAGAGATTTCAAAGTAAGGGCAATTAAAGAGTCACATGCCACTTAAACACCAGGTACAACTTACAGGCCAACAAGATTTGAATAGTTAGATGCAATATGCAGGTGAATTCCTCTAAAATATCTGTTATAAGAAGATAAAGAAGAATTGAAAAGTGAAAGTATTAAACAATAGTTACTGGTGAAAAAGAAGAAATAAATGTAAAAGAATTATAGGACCTGACAAAACAAGAAGGCAAAACTAAGTTATAGAGCTCGCAAAGTCTTCCACTGATGGCTCTGTGAGTGGGTGAGGGGAGAGTTAACATGCAATGCTGTATAGAGCTACAGTGCAACCGAAGTTAGAGGAAAGGTGAAGTCCTCACTGAGCAGAAAATTAGAACTGAGAATGCACAAAAACCAACTACAAAAATCTCTATCACAAAATGGATGAAAAGCTATAAATGAAAACACAATTTAGAATTAAATATTCTCAAGCCATTATAGGATCATGTGCAAAAAATAAAGCACTTTGAATCAGAAATTTAAAATTCGAAGCCAAATATTTAAAAAAGGAATTAGTAAGTGAAAACAGAGACTGTTAGCCTCAGAAAACAATGGGAAGAAAAATATAAAATTAAGTAAATATTAAATATTCAGAATGCATTAGACATGGCCAGTTTAAGCAATGGGTTCAAAACTCTGGTCAAAGATAAGGCTCAGAACTCCTGTCAGATAGATTGTAGTCAAGCACAATAGCCCATGGTATCCTAACTTTAAGGTCAGTAATCTATTCTCAAAAGGAAAACCCAGAGACTGTAGGTGACAAGTAAGAGAGGGGGAGGGGGCATAGTAACAAAAATGAATAAAAGATACAAAGAGAAAGAGAGTAGTATAATGGAAGACTTGAAAAGAAATGTGAATTTTTCATATCATAACAAAGCTAGCATGGGTATGGGGAAAGAAAAACAGTTATCTACTGCTAGTAGAAGTCTAAACTACCAATGTGGAGGTTCCTAAGAAATCTAGATCTAGAGCATAATGTAAACTGGATGTACTACTTTTGACCACATGCACAAAGACCTCTTGGATCTTACTCTGGAAATCATTGCTCACTCATGGTTATTGCTGCTCTATTGACAATAGTCAAGATACAGAAAGCCCATCAACTGATGACTGGATAAAAAATGTGATACATAGACACAATGGAATATTATTCAGATGTTAAGTATTAAATTCATTTAGCAAATAAATGAGTGCAAATGGAAATGTCCCCTGAGAGAGTGAGGTAGCCAAGAAAGGCAAATACCACATCTTCTTTCTTATATGTGTTTATTACCTTTGATATTTAGATATGTATATTTCATTTGGAATACACTTAAAGGTTAAGACAGTTGTAAGGGGCCATGTAGGGGCAAGGCATCTTTTTAATAAAGGATAGAAATAATACAGTGATATAAAGGGAAAGGAAGATTTAGAGATCAGAAAATATAATTAGAAAATATTTTATGGTAGGGGGTGGAAGAGTAGAGTAGAGGAGAGAATAGGGAAGGTTAAATAACACTTAAGGCCATATGAAAAGGTCATATGAAAAGGTCATATGAAAACTTACTATTGTAGAAGCTTCCTAAAACATATACATAATCCATTTATAAAAAGAGTTTAAAGTAGTTACCCCTTAACAAATGTACAATACTCTAAGAACCACATGGTAGGAAAAAATCAATACAAAAAATAGTACCAGAAATATGGTACCTTTTTTTTAATTGTTAATCAGGGATCCCACAGAATTTCCCCAAATTATAGGCTATTGTCATTTCTCTCTTGAATACCACTTAGACTTGATGGTAAGAACCTACTGTTGAAGATACCACATCTTTGAGTTACAGAACATGGAGGAATAAAGCTGGTATGGAAATAAAGCTTTGTCCCTACCTAGCTTCCATTTTGTTGGAAGGTGCACATTCTCCTCTACATAGATAGAAGAAAAAAGTAATCATCGATCTTTTTCATTTCAGAACACTGTGAACTACGATAATGACAGTCCCGGCAAAATATGCCCACTTGTGATAAAATTACAAAAATGTTTCAGGAGTAACCACCTTCTTTCTGATTGGATTTCAGGCCCACTCCATGAGATGAAACCCACACCTGGCCCTACTATTAGTGCCAAGAATCTGTGGTCAGATAAGTTATGAACCATAGGGAAAAACCAAGTACTAACATTTTACTAAATGAACCTAGTTGTTTAAAAGACTACTAATGACTCATTGCTATATCCATAGTAAGTCCTTCAATCATCATCAGAGAAGCTTATTCTTGAGGTAGATACTAACTAACAATGAGATCAATCACTGGTCAACCTATAGAAGAAGTAAGACTAATATGTTCAGCCCTAAATGGGATATTTATTTTATATTCCTGACACCAAGACTCAGGGATCATTGTGTATCAAGAAGCAGAAAGATTAGTCGACTAGAAATGGTGGATAATAACATAGCAATCTTTTCAGGAAACAGCAGGACAAGCTCACATGTAAGATCACAGTAACTATGACAGCATGCTCAAAACCTGCAAAGAACCAAGCCAGGAAAAATATCAACATGGAGGTGGGTATGTGGCATGAAGTCCCACCCCTAGCTGAGGGATTAATGGTATTTGTGGTTAACAGATGAGGGAGAGTCAGTTCCCTGTATAGTTATGATCTGGACAGTAGATCACTTTGCAGGGCAGGTCCTTCTCTCAACAGCATATGATCAACACAAAATGGACTCAAAGGGGTTAAAAACAAAGCACGGAGAAAGTTGGGTGGGGAAAACTGGGTATATTTGGGCAAAGTTGGAGAAGCGGGTGAATATGATCAAAAGACATTGTATAAAATTCTCAATTTATAAAAATGCTATTTTAAAAACATAAAAAGGCAATGCAACAGAAGTGAAAAGTAAGGAGTGTACTAAGAAGACTGGACTGAACATTTTAAAATGGTTCCCTTTAAAAATCAATTTAGAAATTTAGAAAATTATTCTGGAACACATCCTTTGAGATTAAATAAAATATTCTTCAAGGTTGTCATGTATAAGTGAAAAATAATTAACAATGGAAAAATACTTAGAATAATACTAGAGATTTAAAAATGAATGCACTGAATCAAGACAACCAGAAACCAAAAGAACTCGGGGTGAGGAATAGAGAACAGTTTCCAAATCACAGGGACAGTGGCCATTCTGCTCTGTCAGTCCTTTCAAAGCAGACACTACAAACATGTTTGCCTCAGAGCTAATGATGCACCAACCAATAACAGGAAATAATAGCAAGAGAGAAGACTAAAATCAAATAACATCAATAACAGTAGTGGTAATTAACCTAGATGTTCAATTTCCACATCAATGTACTTACTTCCTATTAAGGCTAAGCTTTCTCCTTATTTTAGAGAAATCAAGGACAAACTAGAGATTCCAGACACAAAAAAAGTCCACAGTTGACACAACTCAGTACCAAGTAGCCTCCAGAGCACAGTGTCAGCAAAAGGAGGATGAAGAGGACCAACCCAGTGAGGTAGCTTGACCAAGGCCACCTGAGACAGGAATGGGATCATGTGTTGCTCAATTATAATCTAGATTCTTGATCTTTCAGCTATTCTGCAAAAACTTACAGATATTGCTAATAATCAAAAACCATTCCCTCAAAAGGGAACACTTTAAATTATGTGCAATAGATTTTTAATGCTAACATATAGTGCATTATGGTATACCACATTATGTCATATCAAAATACATCTAATATATGCTGTGTGGCAATCCAAGCTTATTGAAATCAAAAGTGCTGTAGTGAAAACATTTAATTACACTGTAGCTCCTTGGTGAAAGTGGGCGTAAGTTTCTGTCAGGAATTCCTTTAAAACCTAAGCTAAATTTACAAGAGAAAGCAAAATGTCTGGATATTAAACATAGAAGTTTATTTTAAAAATACAAAAATCACATATTGTGTCTCTGTATCATCCTCCAATGTTGTCTATGACTCCTTACAACACAGGAAGGAAAATTATATGTGTTTATTCCTTTACAGCATAGAGTCTCACTATGTAATTCATCTAGCTTTGAATTCTCTGCATCCCAAGTTGGACTCAAACACTTAATTGTTCTGCCTTTGTCTTCTCAGTTCTGGAATTACGGCATACACTGCCACCCCTAAATTATTTTTTATTGAATTGTTATTTTAAGGTTAGTCTACCATCAATATTGTGAAGGAAATTGAGTGCTATTTGTATACTGCTAACATTCTGAAAACTAATGCACACACATGCTACCAGGGCTGCCCATGTGTTCCTTTGCTGAGTACTGCCTAATCCTACACAGTGCCTGTCTGTGATAATTTGTAATCAATTCTTTCTTGGCAAATATTTTCATAAAATAAGCTGTGATTCTGCAACACTATACAACATAAAATGATCTCTTAACAATATTCTTCAATACACATATCTGTTACCAAGTTCCTTCACAATTGAGATAACTTAAAGTGTTAGAGTGTCATATGAAAACACCAAGTACATAATCATATAAAGTTTATTCAAATAAAAAAATGAACAAATAAAATTTCACATAAATGTTTACTGTGTTCAAGTTTTAATGTATTATAGCTATTTTAAGAATAATTACAACTTGATAATTAATTTCATTGTCTTCCTTCGTGTACATTATAAAAATTTACATACTAATTCAGAACTTTCCCAAATCCCAAAAGCAAATATAGCATTGAAATGATCTTAAATGCTGTTTCTAATTAGTACATCTATAGCTTTCATGTATTCATTCCCAGAGTACATTGGCTAAAAGTACCAGTAGGGTGTGTAGACCCAGTATCCTAGAGAAATTCAAAGTGTATGTATAACAAATGTTTTATTTCAGTATGTATTATATGTGGTAAAAAGCTATCAGGTAAATGTGAGCATTTTGTAAACATGACATTTTAAAGGTAGTATTTTTTCAGAGCTCTAAAATGTGACATTGTCTACAAGATGTTTTAAACTGTTCCTAGCTGGATGATCTGGTCTGTGTATTAAGAGAAACTAACACCGAAATGAGTACCTGAGCATGTGCTGATTCACTTAGAACTCTTGCTTAATATTTCTTCCTTGCAGTCAGTTACAATGAATTTCATGTCCTTGGTGGCTAAAAGTAAGTACTAATACTGAACTTTCACAAAAAAATTCTATTCAAACTTTTGTAAGAATGTCTATGCTGGTATGTGAAGGGGCTATTCATTTTTTGTTCTGTAGCCTTCTAACATGTCCTTTAATTCCTGATAATAAGAACACATGGCTCTTCAATAGTAAACATTTTAATATAAAAAAATAAATATGTATGGCTTATTTTCCCATCTACCACACTCAATCTTATGGCAACTGTAGACAGCAAACATTTTAATGTTATATTACACTCAAGTATGCCATAAACAGGAAGACCCAGAACCAAAGGTCTCTGCAGTTTCAGCAGCAGAATAATTCTTGGCTTGGATATAGAAACTCAAAAGGTAACTGATTTGAAATGTAAATGGGCCATACTTTGTTCAAGCACTTGGCTTGGTTTCAGGAAATTTTCATGTCTCTTTAATCATAAACATGCAGCCATGGCCTTGTCATATAGTTAACAATCCATAAGTGAATATGATTTTTGAAAATAAAATATTGAGTTAATTAATGGGTAAATCATTAAATGGAAATATTCTCAAAAACTACAACGGCTGTTCTTCATTTGTAAAACAAAAGATATCGCATGATTTTGATAAGATAATTATTTTAAAACACAGATATTGAAATAACTTGAATTTTCTCAATTCCTTCCAAAAATACAAAAATCTTAAGACATCTAAAAGTCCTGGTTTAAATCTGCCAGTAGAGGTGAACCTCACAGATCACAGAGGAAATAAAGGCCCTGATGGTTCTCCAGTCCTCAGTGTCATAGCCACTGTGCTGAAGAGCAAGAAAAAGTTTTCTGTTGGCCCAGGAGGGTCCAGAGAGGAAACAATAGGAAGAAAATTATATAGGTACATTTCTTTCTTTTTTGTTGTAAAAAGATATGTCCTAAGATCAGAAGACAATAAAGGAGTGTATACCCCACGAAATCTAAAAATAATAATGCTAAAAAATAAAAGAGACTAAGTTCTCTTTCAAGGCAATATCTTATAACAGGAGAACTCCCTAAGTTTAATCTAAAATGACCTGGATAAAAACAATAAAGATAAAGTTAAGAGGTCAGACCAACACTTGGGAGGAGTACATAGGAGGCAGACTGTCAAGAGAATACATCAATACATCTGATCATTTTTTTATAAATAACTTGCTGAAAGATCCAAAGTTATGAACTGAGAAAAAACTCTTCTCATTCCTTTCCTCTAAAAAAATAATTTTCTTCAAAGATAAGAACAATTTTTGTGCGATTACACACAAAATTAAATGCCCCCCCTCAAAAAAATAGGCAAAGAAAGTAACAATCAAAACTTCAGGCATGGCATGCACTCTGTATTATACAGTACTCACATTCACTGTGCCCAGCTGCAACTAAGTGCAGATAACTTGAGTATGGAAATATTAATAAACTAAGTTCAGCTACAACCATAAACTATAAAAATATAAATAATCAGCATTTGCCTATACTAAGAAATTTTGCCTTCTGCACCTTAGAATACTGCTGAGAAAAGCTGTGGCTTGGGCATGGTTTGAGAATGCTTCTCAAAGAGCTACTGTTGGGAGTTGTGCTTAGACCTTTCAGAGGTAAGGCCTGCAGAGAGATCCTGAGTTTCCTGAAAAAAAAAACCTAACCTCTTAACCTCTTTTGATAGGAATTAGAGTTCTTTACGTGGAACCCAGTGCTCTTGAAAGAGGAATTCTTGGGTAAGTAGGTCTGACCCTAAGTCGGTCTTTCATTTCCTGCTTTGTCATGATCTCTCTGTATCTTGCACACACTCCTGATATTCACCCTTTGGTCATCACAAAAGCCAGCAGGGACCACACCTTTAAATCATCTAAACAATGAGCTAAATAGCATTCCTTTTTTACAAGTTATTTTGCCTTGGGGATTTTCATAGTTATGAAAACAAACACAAACTGCAATGTTTAAAGGCTAAATAAAACAGTTGAGAAGCACAACAATTAATTACAAAGGCAGAATAAGGAAAAAATGATCTGACAATAGTAGAGAGATGAAAACATAGAACTGCAGAAGCAAAAACTAAAAGGACACAAACACTAAAGATGATAGCTATCAGTGCTTCAACATCTGTTAGGTCCAGGGAGAGGGAAGCCTGACATGTCCTGGCTGGAATGAGAGGTATACCATCACTCCATTGAAATTCAAATAATGAGAAGAAATGAAAATTGTACCCCATTAGTGAGTTTATTTGAAGCATTTTACAAAGAAAGGTAGTAGCTGAAAGAGTCTAGCTACAGGGCTAGAAATGGTAGCTAAGCATATTTGACAATAAACATCCCGATGATCTCTTAAAGCTATGCTATTGGTCTTGATTAAAAGGGTTGTCATTAAAATCTCTTATGAGAATATGTGTATTCTAGTTAGATGTGTTTGTTCTTTTAAATTTGTATTCTAAGAATTTAGTTTATATTAAATGCAATGACTCTTAACAATCAACTCAGCTAGGGCTTTATGAATTACATTGTACAAATTTTGGAAACAGCATTCTGATTGATATTTTTTACTAGAAAAAAAATCTAGTAAGAAAATCCAGTGGTTGATTTGTCAAAGAATAAACTGGCAAAATCTGTGCATGCACATACTTCTATATTATCTATGAACAAGAATATAGTCCAGCCCAGCTTTGCAGAGAAAAAGAAATTTCAGTGATGCTGTATCAAAATGGCATACACTATGTAATGGTTGTTCTGTCTCTTTAAGAGACAAGCCACGCCCACTCCCTACCCCA
>LOJH01058744.1:0-11362 GCA_001685095.1 Ellobius talpinus
GGAAGGGAAAGGCAGGGAGGGGAGCAGAGAAAAATGTAGAGCTCAATAAAAAAAAATCAATAAATATATATATATATATACATTAAAAAAATAAAGTAAGGCTTTGCTTCAGCCTCACTCACCTTCCTTTGCAAGTCATGGTAAAGACAAGGAAAAGGGCTCTTCCTTCTCTAGACTACATCATGATTTATATTTTAAGTCTTCTCTCCTTTGATAACTACCATGATTTACAAAAGCCTGACTTAATGGCCCATAAGCCATTTATATTCATAGCATTTATAACAATAACTTCTAGTACTGGATCTCCATTCTGCAGGTAAGAATTGATGTGCTGGGGCTGGAGAGATGGCTCTGTAGTTAAGAGCATTAGCTGCTCCTCCAGGACTCAATAATCCACATGGTGGCTCACAACAATTTATAATTTCAGTTCAAAAGGGTCCAACACCCTTTCCTGGCCTCTGAAGCTACCAGGCAGTACACAGAAAAACATGCAGGCAAAACATGCACACAAATAAAATAAAAGGCAATAAATCTTTAAAAAAAAAAGAATTGGTGCCAGGCGGTAGTAGTACAAGCCTTTAACCCTAGCACTCAGGAGGCAGAGACAGGTGGATCTCTGAAAGTCTGAGGCCAGCCTGGTCTACAGAGCAAGTTCCAGGACAGGCTCCATAAAGCTACAGAGAAACCCTGTCTCGAAAAACAAACCAAGCCAACCAACCAACCAACCAAACAAACATACAACCAAACAACCAAACAAAAGAATTGGTATTCTATTATAGATTCTGGTAGGTAGCATCTCTATTTTACAGAAAATTGAGGTTTAAGGATGTTACCTAATTTATTTGTACATGGTTCACAGCTTATAAATGATCTAGGTGAAATAATCAACTTCCAGGAATCACACCAAATGCAGGAAAGAGGTGAGTTTAACTCCTTGTTTCCCAGCCCTATAACAAGTAGTGGTGATTTAAGACTGAGATATTTTTAACATCTGAAAAATGGGACAGTAATGCCCACCATCAAGTTTTGTGGTGGAATAAAAGAAGTGTGCATTGCTTTTCTAATATATAAAAGAAAAACCAGGTAAGGAGGCCTGTAGAAATACAGACCTGGTTTGTCTCGCAGTCCCACAGCTGCCATTCGGTCTCAGATCTATTTAGAGCCCGAGTGTAGCTTCTGACCAAGTGTCAAGTTTGATCACTATGAACACAGAAGGTGATGCTCCTCACACTTACATACAAGTGTGCACAAAGTCCTGCTTCTCTGGAAGATTACAAGCCTTTCAGCCAGTGTCCTGCTACAGGGAGGTAAATGAATGGAAGTAACAGACAGGCTCCTTAGCCTGCCAATACCACATCTGCTTTAAAACTCCCTTTTTGAGAACTGAATCCTTTGTTGTTGCCAGATTAAGAACTGGTTACTTCTAGCCAAAAAGAGAAAAGAAAAGAAAGGAAAAAAAAGTAATAAGAAATAAAAATCAAAATATAACTTATTTTGAATGTCTTTTACTTTCTATACTAAATGGGTACTACTTCTATGAAAAAGAAAACTTTCTATAGAACCATACAACAGGGGTAATCCCCATGAACACACTGAAATGTATTTATACCTATCTTTTCTATGCATGTATAAAATACATACCTAGCTTTCATAAAATTGGCTCATACTTCCTAAGCTCATTTGTAACCTACTTTTTCCATTCAAGTCAGTCATGAACATTTTTCCTCATCAAGAAATGTATTTCTTTAAGATTATGAGTCATGACTGAATCACACATAATTAGAATATCAAATATTGGATACTTGAAGGATTCCTACCTTTTCACTATTTCCCATATTTCTGTGACATACATCGATGCAGATCCTTAATAATTTCCAAAGAAAAATGTCAAAAGGGAAACTCCTGGATCAAAAGGTATTATTTGTACTTTTAAAATAGACTTTAAATTTTAGAAAACTCTATATTAACAAAGAAATTATGCTTAGTTCTCCCTATTGTCAACAAGAAATGATTCATCACTTGTTGTCATTTACTGTGTCAGGGAACCACATTTAATGGTCTCCATTCCCGGGGTTTCTGATTATTGCCATATCTACTCTTGATGATATAGTACTGCTTAGATATTTTGTAAGATGTTCTTCAGTTGGGATTTGTTAAATGTCTTGCTCATGGTTACAGGGTTTTGGAAGGAAGACTACAGAGCTAAAGTGCAACCATGTGCTATCAAGGGTTTAAGTTCAATATAACTTCACACTGTTAAAACTGATCATGACCACCAGCGTCATTACGAATTGTCAAATTTTTCAGAGTACTTACTCTTTTCCCATTTCACATAGTGTACTGTTTCAAAGAAAGTTACTATGAATAGCCCAAACTTGCTCCCTTTCTCCTTGAAGAGTATATACATAAATCATCTGAAATATTTTTGAACATAAGATTTGTCTCTTCTCCCTTTACTCGCCTATTCAGTCATTTAACCAGTATAGACTTCCTGGGCATTAATTTTATACTTGGGGTTATAATCTAAAATTATTCTGCTGTTCAGCTTTGGCCTTTGTATTACTTTTAGTTAGTTCCCTTGACATTTCTTCACCAATGTGAATTTTTTTGGCTTGCTTTTGAGCTCTTTCTCTCTTTAAGGTATTACAAGATCCTCCAGGCTTGTCTTATGTTTTTCCCACATCTTAGAATCAGTCATTTCTCCAACAAGACAAGGATATGTGTTTCTAAAGGCTCTTGATACATTATTGTTAAAATGTATGGAAGAAATCGTTGTGTGCTGATTTATAATCATTACTTATACAGAGATGAGATGCCCATTTTCCCTACACCCTTGCCACAAATAGGATGGTTTCAAAGTGTATGCAGGAAACTGAACTAGTGCAGAAATAAGAGTGTCTGTAAGAGGCAAATGCCAGGAGAGCAGTTAGGTTTTCCTTTTTTCTGCCATTATATTGGCTGTTTGCAAGCTTCCTTCCTTCCTCCAACACTTCCCAATCTCACATCCCTACTGATCTCCTGTAGAGAGGACTGAAAGGAACCTTTCCCACCCTCTATTAGGGCCCATGCAACTCTAGGGGGAGGAGAATGAGAAGGAGAAGGAGAAAACAGCCTAAAGGTTTGCCTTCCCTGTTTCCTATACCTTCAGGAAATCACCTGACCTACTTTCCTCATCTTCTCTTGGCATATAAATAATAGAAACCAAATCTCTCAAGAAGTTTCCTTAAAAAAAATCTTAGACATAAAATTAAATAATATCTGGGGGTTCAAATTTTCTGGTGCCTCAAGCTGCAAGATCTTGCAAGTAACCAAGAGAGAGGGGAAAAGGATCAATAAATAAATGTACTTGACATTAATCTCATCTCTTTAATGAAAAGGTATGTGTGTGTGTTCACATTATTTCAATAGCTTAGAGTCTCATGATGACTGTGGGATAAGGTGTGAAATATGAAGACCATTATAAGTTGGAAGAACTACAACTCTTTAAAAACTAATGCTACTTCTCCTACAGCTAAGAATTATGAATGCTGATTTAGGAGTTAAACTGAAGAACCAGCCTGCCCCCATCTTAAACTTAAAGCCATCTTATAATAAAGACAAACCAAGTTCATCCCTATTTATGATTCAATGTTTGTTTTTCAAGGATTGGGCTATGTCTTACATGTAACCTAACTACAAATGGTTCTGCACTGCATGTTCATGACAATCATTGTTTCAAAAAATTGTTTATAACCACCTTGTAAACCTTTATTTCAAAGGATTATATGACCACCTAGTGACTATCTTGTTATGCCCACCTTGTAATCATGTCTTTGTTTCAGGAGGTCGTTAGGACTAATTGTTATGCTTATGTTCCTGTAACCCTGCCTGTTTTACCCACCAAATCATCCATTTGGAAACCCCCATGCCTAAGCCTTGTCTTCCTCACATCCAATGCTGACCTCTTGAACCCTGCCTTAGAGAGAGGAAGCCCATGTACATGAATAAAAGGCTTACTATAATTAATTGCTTTCTTTAATTATTTGGCCATGATGATTTGGGTAAGTGGTCTTTCTCCTTCCATCTTTATTTGGGATTAACAAACATATCTGGTTTTGAGTCACATTTCTACCATTTAGTACAAAAGGCTTTTGAATTCTGTGCTTTTAATTGAAAAAGGAGGACAAATTAGTAACTAGTTTCTTTAAAGAGTTGCTAAAAGGAGTTATATATATATACACATATATACACATATATGTATAGATATATCACATTAATATATATTCTCTCTCTAGAATATATCACTATAGATAGAATACATTTACATACACAAAGAGTATACATTCACTCACATGGTATAATATCTGGCACACTTTAGGTACCTGATATATTTTGGAGTTACAAATGAATACATAATGATCAAAATGACCCTATAAAGTATGAATGTTCTGGGAAATATCCCTAGCAGACTGTGGGTCACTTGTCGGTCCTAGAGACACTGCCCAAGAATCTCACATGTTGGGAACAGTTTGTCACTACAGGTAAACAAAGAGCCCATTTTCTTTTCTAATTGTCACTGGAATGAGGTGTATATAACCACTCCAACATTAAATGTGGATCAAAATGCTGTGTGATAAACAATGATTGCTTTTATAAAACACAGTTTTGCTAGTAAAGGGCAGGTCTGGTCAATGGATTGGTAAAACTGTTAACACTGAGGACTGTCTTAGTTACTTTTCTATTGCTGTGATAAAACAGCATGACCAAGGCAACTTCCAGAAGAAAGAGTTTAGGGGGCTTACAATTTTGGAGGGTTAAAGTTTATGACCACCATGGTGAGAATATGGCCAGCAGGCAGACAGGCAAACATGGTACTGAAGCACTATCTGATCTATAAGCAGCAGAACTAAGTGGGAATGGCATAAACTTTTGAAACCTACATGCACTGGAACTGTGGTTGTGACTAGTAGTAGAAAAAACACACGCTGATCTTCAAGATCCCATTCTCGCACACATAAGAGGCCTCCTTTAAGAAAGGTTTCCACATTGGTTTAAGAAGACATATAAAAAGCACTCACTATAGGAATGATCTGATTATTAGATTCTGAAATAATCACTTTGCCAACATTTTGATAATGGGTTTTCAAAATAACTGTGTAACAGCACTGACAATCCATTTTACAGACGAAGAAAATGAAGAGCAGAGTAAGAAAGTGTCATCCCAAGTCCCAGAGCTAGACAGAGCTGCAACTACAATCAAGGCCTGTCCCTTGTTTTTAACCCTGTGCAGGAAACTCAATGACGGCAAGGCAATCTACTAGAGGCTTGTGAAGTCATCTCCCAGCATCTACCCAACTAGTTTCCAGCTAAAGATTTTCTAAGGCTTTGGAAGACTTAAAACTCCACTGTGATTACAATTGCTAGAAAAGTTCCTCATGTCATGGAGAACCCCCAACAGCCTTGTCAAAAGCAGGTGGGAGGGCAGAGAGATTTTTTTCCCCTTTTAGTTTTAGCTGGTCTCTCAGCTTTCCTGTTATAACCTTGCTGAGAGACAGCCTTTCCCGTCAGCTTCCAGCAAACAGTCATGCCAAATCCCCCCCCACACAACCAAGACAGCTGAGCAGCAGAATCACTCAGGATACCTAGAGCAGAGTCCCTCTAGGTCAATTTCAGTTCTGTCCATCCAGGTCAGAAGCACCAGGCTTGCTTTTTATTCAGTTCCACAGTAGTACATTTAGGCTTTCAGCTCATTTCTTTTTCTTCCCCTCTGGAAAATGGAATCTAAATTAAGTTCAGATGATGTGCCCTGGTCTACCTCAAGGAACCAGTGAAGGTAGTCTGGAAAAAGTCCTGCTTTGTTCTTGCAGCCTCTAGGGGGCTTACGGGTTCAACACATCCTAACCACACTGTAAATGCTTCTCAGAGAATGACTGTGGTCTCCATTCCCCAGTGTTCACTAGCACGCCTGGCACTTAGGACACATGATCCTTGTAGCACACCTGCATTTGCTGCTGAGGTGAAGGGTGGAGAAGGTGGACCTTCAAGGCAGAAAACTAAATCCAACAGAAAATAAGACTTTCTCCTAATGCTATAAACTATTTATCTGGAGAACCCTTAAGGAAGGTAGTACAAGATGTTAACATTACCCATGTAAGAATATGACCAAGACTCCTGACCAGGATTGTCACCTGAATTGTGTGCCTTTAAAAAAGCTATTTAATCTTATTATCCATTGTTTTAGTGATCTGTAGGATAACGCATCATCAAATAATTCACTCTACTTTTTATTTTTTCAAATCACTCACTCTTTCAGTAAAAATATTTATTGAACATTTGCAATATATTAAGCCCTTTAATAGGTGCTTTAATAGCATGAAGAAAGACAGACAAGGTTTTGGCTTTCTTGGGTATAATCTCCAATGAGGCGACAATAAGCAAACTAATTAAGCTGAGTAGAAAGTACTATGAAGGAAATGAAGCAAGATTATAGGATAAATATGATGGGTGCTTGTGTCAGGGCCATTCAGGAAAGTGAAAACATGAGGATACCCCTTACAACTGAGTATTAAACAAGAAACAGATGAAAATGATTAACATACTTCCTAATTAGTACTTAGCCACAGCCAAATGTTTTTAAATCACTACTACATTTGTCTTTTTCATCTTACAGTAGCTGAACCACTATTATGTGCAAATAAATGACCAAGTGAAGGAATATCGTTAAGGACCTCTGTGCAAAAATGTATGTAGTCTGCACACTGAGAGAAAATGAAGAACAAAGTTAGCTGACTCACATATAACAAGTAAGAAATGGTTTTATCACTCATCATTGACAGATGGATTAGTACTTTTCAGGAAGACAATGGGGTCAGGAGGAAGGCATGCCAGGAGGAGGCAACAGCTTGAATAAGCTCTGGAAGATGTGAGGCAGCTTAGCATGGTCAGAGGGCTGTGAACAGTCCAGAAAAGCCAGACTAAAGCATGGGAAAACAGGCTGAAAGTGACTCACTAGCAGCTCCCAGTGCTTCTTTTCATTGGTCATGCCCGAAATGTCTCCTAAGAAGATGGGGGGTATAGATGGGAAAGAATAGAAGATGAGAGGGTGTCAGAGCTCCATATGGCGTCTACCACACTGCCAGCACTTCAAAATGTGAACAAGAGCAATGTTTAAAATATTCAGGCTGTATTCTGTGCAACATTCCCCCAAGGCAGCACAAACAGCTATATCAGGGAAGAAAAAAAAAACAAAAAACAATAATAGGCATGTTTATTATACATTTCCCAGGAAATGGAAAAGATGGTATGAAAGCTCTCTACCTGTATCCTACCCCACTATCCAAGAAGCTGAGGAGTCAGACAATAGGCATAGACTCAGTAGGATCTGCCCCTACCAGAAGGCAGTTTCCTAAGAAGGGTTCCTGTAGTCATCTTAAAAGATGAATATAACATTTATTTTCAGTCCATCTTACCAGAGGCCCTTTCTGGATTGTACTTCGGTGTTATCAGATGAGAGATAACACTAGTCTGGTCATTACTAGAAGACCCCAACCCCATGACAACATCAAACGGGAGAGGGAGGAGTGCGTAGAGACAATACACATATATATGTATATATATGTATATGTATATGTATATATATATATATATATATATATATATACATACAGGACCTGAACACTGGTGCCGTCCATCTAGGTCATGTCATCTAGGGTAAACTAAACAAAGCCTAGTACTCTGAACTCCAAGTGTCCTGTATACTGGGGAAGTAACAGATACTGAGCATGAGATCATGTGAGAAAAATACAAGGCCTTCATTACTTTAAATAGGTTCCCAGAGGCCGTCAAGCAAAAGGTCCCTAGAAAAGTTGTTCTGCATTCTGGAGTTCTATACTTAGAACTTTCCTTCTGCTTGAAGCTGTAGGGTTCAAAGCTGGCTGTGGGACTACCATGGCCCAGCTGAGCACAGATGAGCCAGCTTGTAACCACTGAGATGGGGGGATGAAGATGGACGGATAGGGTTTGGGGGGAAGGAAAAATGCCCAGCTTTAAGAGGCCTAGGACTAGTGTGTGAGAACAGGGTGCTAAAAACATTTTTTGTAGGGATCGTTAAAGACATATGCTCTCCTCTCAGTTTTCCCTGAAGCTTGTTCCCCTGTGACAGTGAAATGATAAAATTCTATCACTTCAGACTCTACTATGGAGACAGATCTCTTTATCTTTATTTCAACATAAATCTAGTGTCATGCTATTTATGATACTTACAAAGCTGCCACTCTCTGTTGGCCCTACCCTAAGACCCTGCCAGATAAACCACGCAAATACCTCAAAGAACACCAGGAAGCCAATGCCCCAGTAAAGGCTAAGCACCCACTAAGACTGCTCAGTTGATGGCCATCTGTCAATAACCTGGATGACAGGCGTCCCTGCTGTCAAAACTTTCAATCCTGCCTTTCAAACCAAAGAGGACCCAACAACCGTGCCCAATAGAAACAAAGGTCTAAAGTCAATCCTCTCACTTAGTAACTCCTTGCAATACTGACTCCCGCTGGCCTCAGTTTTCTTGTAGTTAGTGAGTCCTAGGTTCTTCATGAATGTAAAGCATAGGAAACACTGGTAAATGATCAATGTTTTCATGAAATGTATGAGGAAAATGTCTGCCTACAGTAGATTTCTGCTATATACTGCTTTGTTCCCTTCTTCCTTAAAGGATTAGAAGAGTCTCAAGGTTCTTACATTCTGAGCCCAAATCTGACTTGTTAAATACAGAACAATGCTTTACAGATAGTTCCCATCTACACCAGTATGAGAAGTTAACATAAAGTACATAGATCAATCTGCTTTCCCAACCACTCACTACTTAAATATTCCATGTAATCTTCACTCAGCCCAGGATAGGCATGGAAGGATGGTTAACAATGTAGGTATTTCATGCATCGCTTCTTTTGTGGATTATTTTTATATTTAAGATAATCTGCTGTGAGACAATGAAGACATTCCTTTATAAAAACTATTTTAAGTACCTTCAGATAAATAAATAAATAAATGTAACTAGGAAAAGTGATGTCTTTCACATTTAAATAAAGCCAGTGGAAGTAATTTTTTGTTGTTCATTTGGAGAGAGAGCTATTTTCTCCACAAAGTGATTATTCAGGTATCTCACCAGAGTCAAAGTCCTGATAGTACTTGGGGCTCTGGTGGACCTAACCCACTGGCAGTTAGTCACAAGCCTCTCTTTGCCCGGTGAAGAAGATGGGCAGACCATGCTCTAAGAGTAAATGTAGTAGTGCAACAATGGAGATTGGGAACAACTGGTCTATGTGAAAAGCAACATGACTCCCTCCCACCCCGCCTCAAGCTTATCTCTTAACTGTTTTAATTGGCAAAGATAATTATGCTTTACAGATGTAGAAATTGAGGCTCAGAGAAGTCAGCCACATGGCCATATCTGGAATCCACATTTGGCCAATTAAAAAACCCATGTTTTTCAGTAAAAAAGAAAGTTGAGGCTGACTGTGGATTTTTATCAAGTCTGCATCACTCAGATCTCACTAATTAAGAGAAGGCTAGGCGCTGTGCAATGCATGGCAGCTTCCATCCACCTGATCAAAAAAAGTTTCAACTTATCAGTCTCAAGTAGACTATAATCCAGTCTCTCTTGTGGATCTTTCATTGATCTTTTGGTTATCAATTACTATCTGAAAGAAAAGGGTCGGGAACTGAGATAAATAAACAAAGTAAACCTGGGGAGGTCATTTTTCCTCTCTGAATTCTAGTGTCCCCACCTATAAAGTAGATCATAGATAACCTATGTAATTGAGTATGTTTGAGCCTAAATAGGAAATCCTATTAAAGTTCTAGAACAGGGTAAGGCTTTTCATGAACAGGTACTAATATAGCTACTGCTTTATTTCAGTTCAATAGTTTTTAAAAGCTCAGAAGTTTAGAACAACTTGTCTCATTCAGTATAGTTGAGAAAATAAGATTATGAGTTTTTTTATAGCTAAAAACAAGACAAAAGAACTATAGTGGAAGCACAGAGGATTGGGTTCAAGAAATAGTCACATTTCCTGTGGGGCTAGCCCTCTCCCTTATGGCAATCTCTTTGGAGTTGAAGTATAGCTTTGCGGAAACCAGAAAGTATACCATATACATAAATGCCCAGGAACATTGAACACTTAGAAGGCCAAGGCCTGTAGGATGAATTGATGCAAAAGACTTTGCTCTAGTTTATAGCCCCTGAAGGTAGATTTATTAGGAACTCTGTTAACACAGGCAGCTCAACAGAAGCAGGGTTCAGACTGGTCTTTGGGCTTCCTAACAGTTTATTTGAGTAAAAAGCAGGGAGATGTGGGAGAACTAGGCTGGTAACAAAGCATCCCTGCTCTTAACCCAGAGTAGCTGAGGTCTGAGCCTAGTAGGAACACACATAAGTTCCCTTTGTTGGAGTCTGAGTCTTCCTGCAATTCTGACACAAGCTTGGTCTGGTGGTAAACTGCCCTTGGCCTCCTATGTTCTGTACACAGGAAGCAGAAGCAAGTGCTGCAAAAGGCAGCTTCCCTCCGCACCTTCCTCTCGATGTCCCTTTCACAAAGACTTTGAAGGCCGAAGAAAGACTGACCCTGCCCATGGCAAAATAAAATGTGCTTCAAACCACTGCCCCCAATGAACGGTGAACAGTGTGGCAGACTGCCCAGACCCACAGGTCTCAAAATGCTTCTGCCCTCTTGCTGTTGCCTTCGAAAGATTTAACAGGCAGTATTACTATTTGAACCCACATATGGGCTCAAAGATACAATTTAGTTATTTATTTGCATTTTAAATGCCTTAAAAGTAGGCATTTGATTCTACAAATATAAACATTTTAGAACAAGACAAGTAGTTTTCTAGCATGAAGGGGCAGAGAATAACTTCTTTAAGGTTACTGCCTGGGTTTCATCTAGACTTGTATTTCTGGAAAGACACAGGCAAACTAGTTCTTCCAGTTATTGACAAGAGTCAGATAATACACTGTGTTAAACCTTCAGAGACTCAGAGAGGGAAAGCATTCCCCATGCAACAGAAAAGGTGGCATTAGAAGTTCCATAATGCATTTTTAAAATAAATTTTCAGCTGTAAAATTCTGGTGAGATTTACTACCTCTTAAAAATACAGAGAGCATTTTTACTTTTCCTAAGCAATTTCTAGGAAAGGTCTTGGCCTTTTTCTTCTCTTCCCCACCCCCTCCCCTTTCTGGGACATGTGCTGTTGAAGGCATAGGAACATTTTCTGAACCTTTAACACATATGTCTTTAGTATATACAGATAAACATATGTTGCGGGAGCTCCTTCCGCTCCTTCAGCCAATAGCTGCTGAAATACCAGCCCATTGGGGCGTGGTCTCTCT
>LOJH01058745.1:0-11362 GCA_001685095.1 Ellobius talpinus
CCGATCTGTCAGCTCTGTCACATAGCTGGGTGGCTAAGGAGAAGTGATGAATGAGCAGGGTCCCCAGTCTTCTCACCTCACGCTGGTCACCCATCCCCATGCATGATTTTGCCCTGTTCTGACTCAAGTGTGAACTCATTAGTTGGTATATGAGGTCTCCCCTTGTGCTGGGATTATTCTGTCTCCTATCTGTCAACACTGATTCTGCAGCATTGCCAGGCTGGGATGTTCTCCATCACAGAAAGGATACTGCAGCTGGTCCATGGCCTGCTGGTTGATGGGTCCCATACTGTTGTACACAAAGGTGCTGCTTAGAAGTATTGCCAAAGCAAAGATCCAGCAGTCATTCTGGTTGTCACCCTGGGAGTCCGAACACACATGGGTCAGTAGTTTGTCTTCTGTCAGTTTTCAGGCAAGCAGTGACCAAAGTGTGCTCATTTAATCAGACGTTTAGCACAGTGGTTAGCAAAACTGATGCTGTCTTACAAACCTACACAAGACAACTCTAAACAAAAGTAATCAGGAAGTCTGTTGAACGCTGGATATTTTTACTAAGTTTTTGGTTTATATTTATTCTTTGAAGACATTCTTTTGACCATTGGTAGGTAATTGTTAGACAGTGGATGCTAGCAGATATTCTAAAACTTCAAATACACTGTAGATTTAAGTATTTCGCCCAGTGGTAATGAGAAGATTTATTTTCATGTAATTCATAATATTAATTTAAATTGAATTTCATGTAATTCATAATATTAATTTAAAATCCCATTTAATTCTTTCTTCTACTTCTGGGAATAGAAAATAGGGCTTTGCCAAAGCTTGTCAACAATAAGGGACTGAACTAGGCCATCATAGGTCATTCTTGGGTACTCATTACGTACAGTAAAAATTATTTATTTTATTAAATATTCAAATAAATTTCATAAGATAGGTAGAGTACTATTTATTTTATTCAGTTGATGGATCAGAAAGTGGAGGTTAATGGAAGTTAAAAAATACAGACTCCGATTTAGGAACAAGGTTTCCGTTTAAGCACAGTCATTTGTCCTCAAACCCAAATCTGTAACTGAAGTTCTTATTAGGGTAGGATACAAGACACTGAGTTTATCCTTGCTACCTTCATGAGGTGGGGTACCAGGATTAGGTCACAGCCAGTTAGTTGCTGGGATACTGCAGAATGATCACCCTGCTTTTCTGTGAGTATTTATTAGTGTTGGCTAAAATTAATTACATGATGTTACAGTAAATTCAAGCCCTTATTTAAAAATTACAGGATATTTAGATATCAGGGTCTGTACTGCAAATTGAACTCTCAGTCCTTACTTTCTCAACATCGCCCAGGCCCTCGGTGTCAAGCAGTACCAGTGTGTGGTCCTTCTTGTGGGGATGAGGCACACACCACATCCAGATTCCTTTTGTATAAGCCTGCACTGTGGAGCCCAGAGCAAAGCCTGTGACATGCAGAAGAGAGGACTCAGTGGACAGAGAGTTAGCTGCAGTTGTTTCAGAAAACTGATGTAAAAATGAGAACAACTCAAGTCAGTAGAGCTAACTGAAACCAAAGCTAGTACTGATCTTGCAACCAGAGAAATAGCAAAAATCATAATACCAAATACTTTGAAAATATTCAGCTGTTATCATTAAGAAAATAGTATTCAACAAACTGGAAGAATTTCTTAATTCAAACATATGAAATGCCATATATGAAAACACCTGCCAACATTATACTCAACAGTAAAAGCTGAAAAGTTTTTCATGTAAGATCATAAAAGAGAAAAAAATGTGCCTAGTTTGGACACTGGTGTCCAGTACAGTATTTAAAGTGTTATCCAGAGTAATTAGGAAAAAAACCCAGAAATATCTGGTAACCAAACTGGAAAGGAAGAATGATAATATCTTTGTCACAGATGGTATGATTTTATTATATGTTAAAACCTTTCAATTTCCCAGGGAATAATTTTGAATATAATTAATTCAGTATGGCTACAGCACACAAAATTATGTCTGTAATTTCTATAATTAGTTCCTTTTCTACACATTAATAACTAATAACTATAATATATAATAATTATAACTACAATAATAATGTGTGAAAAATTAAGAAATCCCACTTAGAATTCCATCTAAAGAATAAACTACTTGGGAATACATTTCATCTAGAAGGTGACAAATCTACACAGATTTGAAACACACAAGTTGTTTTTAGAAAAAATTCAGAAAACACAATTACATGTTCCATGTTTAAAATTTGGAGGACAGAATACTTTTAAAATATCAATATTACATGAAATGATGAATGTCCATTCTTTTTGTGACAAAGACCTTGCTTGGTTCTCAAAGTTGTGGTTGAACTAAAGGATTCAAGTGATCTCCCCACCTCAGCCTCCTGAGTGCTGGGATTCCTGCTCTGCACCACAGCGCTTATTCCCTTCATATTTTACTTTAAGGGTCAAATCTATAGGAACAGATTATAGAACAGTGATGGAAACTAGGGGACTGGATCATTTTTGTATATTGGGCACTTAGTTTGTGTTGAGGAAAATATAATATATATACATATATAAATAGATTTATGTGATGATTGCACAATGATGTGAATTTGTTTAATGGTATAGAACTGCAGTTAAAAATTGTTAGAAGAGTTAATTTTATATTATGTTTATTCATGAAAATAATAATTTCTAATTCAATTTGAGATGTTTTTAAAACTTTAAAGAGCAGAGGAAATTCACTATTACTTCATGAGCTTATTAATTTAAAAATCATCATCATTGTGTGTGTGTGTGTATGCATGACGTGTGTTTGGGTGCTGTGTCACAGCATGTTGGTGATCAAAGGACAGCTCGGTAGATTTGGCTCTGTCTTTCACCTTTCTAGTTATTGGATCCAGGTTGTCTTGTGCAGCAAGAGCTTTTACCTGCTGAGCCCTGTTCGTGGCCCAGCCTTCAGTTTATTATGTCCTACAGATTATTATGTAATTTGATTATTGTTACTAATGCTTTCTCACTCTCTAGGATAGGAATGGTTTCTGCCTTCACAATGGAACTGAAGACAGTAAAGAATGTTATGGAACTGACTGACTTCTTGAAACAGAATGAAGATAAAAAAGTCTAACTTTGAGTAGATTAGGTTTCAGAATCCATCTCCTCTAACTTTCCTCCTCACAACAGAGGCTCCAAGCATGGCTGAATATGGGGACTCTGTAAGACATTGCTGGTGGCACTCACCTGATTTCTTCCCAGCCAGCTTGTTCATCAGGTAGGATTTTCCCGTGCGGTAGAGACCCACAATGGCCACCACCGCCACAGGCTGCTTGATGGCCGACAGGATCTCCAGCGCCTTCTGATTTGGTCTCAGCTGTCCTTTTGCATTCTCAATGAGACACACAGGCCCAGGCATGTGGACCTTTAGAACCATGTCCATTGGGGCTCCTTGTCTTCGAGGGAAGAGGGGGAATAAATTAGAAATTCCTTCTTAGAAGGTGGAGTCACCCTCCAACACAGAAGGTGCACAGGACTGTCGAAGCAGTAAGGGAAAAAAAATCTGTGAACATTTCCAGGAAGTTGAATAAAATGATAGTACTAATGCCCTTTCAAAATTCAACTATTAACAACTCAAGTCTTCCCTTTAAGTTAACACGGGGGATATTCCTTTTAGATTCTAACTTTAAATTTTATTGTAGATATTGAATAGGAAACATAATTTATTAAAAACATTCTTATTAATTTTATTTTTAATCATTGAGATTATAATTGAATTATATTTTTCCTTTCCCTTTCCTCCCTCAAAATCCTTCCACATAACTATTCCACCCACACACTGTCCTTCAGATTCATGGCCTCTTTTATCACTAGTTACTGCATGCATATATGTGTATGTATGTATGTATGCATTCTTAAATATAACCTGTTCAGTCTATATAATGCTACCCATGTGGCTTTTTTTTCAGGGCTGAAAAACATTTTTAAAATTCTATTTAGAAAATTATCTTTTTAAAAAATAGACTTTCACCTGGGCAACAGAGCGAGAGCCATGACAGGCCCCAAAGCTACACAGAGAAACCCTGTCTCAAACCAACCAACAAAAAAATAGCCTTTCTTGGGGGCTGGTTTGATGGCTCAGCTGGTAAAGGTGCTCAGTGCCCATCAGGACAATCCGAGCTCAATCCCCAGGATCCATATGCTGGCAGGAGAACACTGGCTCTCACAAGTTGTCCTCTGGTTTCCAAACGTGCTCCATGACATGTTCACACCCCATACACAAAGACACATGAAGTAAATAGATAAATGAAACAATTAAAAACTCCTTAAAAACAGGACTTCTCTAAATTTAGCATCAGGTGAACTCATTTTGACTTAGACTACATGTGAAAAATTCAATATGTATTTATTAGCCCATTACTTCTTTCAATGAGTAAAAACACTCATGAATAAAGGCTCCATTTTCCTCATTTTTGCACTGGATAATGATCTGCACAGATGTTTAGTATTTTTCCCTCCTTCTAGCTCTTATCAACATTTTGGTGACTTGAACATGTGCAGGGACCCTTCTGTTGCTGCTCCAGGAATGAAATAAGCACAATTTACTTGTGCATATTTTTCAGAAACAGGTCATCCTGGACTAGAAACTCTTCCAAAGACTTGGTGGGTGTGAAGAAGGGTCCCAGAAAAAAAGTATATTTCAGTTAACATTCTACAAAAGCTTGACTAATTGATGGGAACTTCAGTGACTTTGGAGAACTGGAATGTTGAAGACCCAGAGCCAAATTATCTTTGCTACCTCGGACTCAAGATCACATTTATTGTCCTCTTCTGTGTTTGACCTAAGATCCTCCTATCAGGTACAATCTTTTTGGGAAAGTACAAACAGATCCCTGCCTTCTACCACCCAAAGGGTGAGAATGTAGTCAGAGAGCATTTGTGGACTGTTTTCTTACTGTGCTCTAAGTGACCTACCTGATGCTTCCAGAAATATGTTTGAACACATCCTCATCTATGATTTTTCTTTTGTTCTGTAATAAAACTTAATACAACTATTATCCTGTTGGAACCTGGTATTTGGGATGACCTGCATCTGTGTCCTTGCGAATTATTAAAAATCAATGCTAACAACTCAACTCTTCCTTTAAATTCATCATGAGAGAATTTCCTTTTTGGATTCCAATTTTAAAATTTGTACTAGATATTGAATTGGAGTAGTTAATATCATAATATTTAATTTCAAAACAATAAATTATTCCTTTATCTGTTAAAAGTAAGAGTTGTGGGTCTTTTGTTCATTTTTTGTTTTTTTTTTGTCCAATTAAGACGTTATGTGCCAGAGCAGTGCTCTGAACCTTCACTAGTTACACAGTAAGGTAGCCTAAATGGGGAGGGATCTGAGTGCAACATTTTAAAACACCACAGGAAGCTCAGAATAACAGTGACCAGAAGACTAAAAATCATGGAGCAGACCAAGAGCAGTGAGAAGTTGTTCAAAGAAAATGACTGTTTCCTGTGGCCCATTTTTAGGTTTCCTGTTTTTGTTTTTGTTTCTGGTTTTGTTTTTTTTTTTTTTCTGTTTGGTAAAGGAAAGAAAAGAAAATGGGGAGGGGGAAGGAGTAGAGGATGCAGAGGTAAGAGTTAACAATGGAGAGAGAGAATTGATGAATGAAGCTGGTGCCTGGCCAGGAACTCAAGGGAGGGACTTCTAGGAACAACTTTCTAAAGATCTGAGTGGTTGGGGGCAAAGTAAGCCAGCAGAGACACTACCCCTAGTCCTGCACTGCATGGGATTCTTTGGAGGAAGCCTTTTAATGAAACACAAGTCTGAATCCTATAGGTGAGAGGTAAGGTATGGGATCTAGGAATGAGAGAGTCTGTCCAATGAAAGAGGAAATCCACTTAAAAGCCGAGTTCAGTTATGTGGCAGGGAGCATGCTATCTTGGTCTCCTTCTTTCCCTCTGGGTCCTGGAGTTTTCTTTCTGCTTCCACAGTGTCAGTGGCTGTTTGCCTTGCATCATTTATTGTTTTATATTATTTAGTTTTTTTTTTCATTTCTCTTCTTCATGGAAACAATGCATGAAAAGACTTTTCAGTTGCAGCAGGGACAAGACAGAGCAAGGACTGTCAATGCCCATGGTCATTTAATTGTGTTCCCACTCAATAGAGACAATGTGAACACAGAGAAGAGCAAGCATCATAGCATTGTTTCAGCATTTCCAGCTGAATTTGAGCCCAGTACTGATATACAGGGACTGTTCACCCTGATAACACCCCTCCTAATATAATCCGATCCTGTGCTTAGTTGATGCCCATTCTGACTCTGATGGTGTCTAAGTGACCCAAACAAAACCTTCTCGTCCCCTTCCCGACAAAATAGACCCCATGTCTCCAAGTAGAACTCCCCAGAGCTGGGAAGAGAAGTGAGCCTCCTTACCTCCTCTTATTGTTCATGGTGTATAAGACTGGCTTCCCTGCTAGTCTCTTATTTCCTTCTCCAAGGCTGTGAGACTTTCTCTGAATGAGGTTGATTAAATGCACAGCAACATTCTTAATAGATGAGGAGAATATGAAAATGAAAGTGATTTGTTCACAGCAGTGAATCAACTATCGTAAAAGTAGTTTCTGTAGCTGAGCCAGTGGGAGGGTTTGTCAGGACTTCTCAGCCAGGGCTGTCAAACATTTGCTTGGAAGAGACCTTTGTAACCACTTGTGTTTTGACAACTGCCTATTAGAAATGGATTCTTTTTATATAGGCAGGGACTCTGAAGGTTGGGGGCCTGTGTAATCATCTGAGATGAGGAGGCAGGATATTATTTTGTAAATCTATTTGCCTAAAATAAACCTCCTCGTGTGACTGAGTCTTCTTTCAGAACTAGCTAGTGAGGGAAAGAGCATGTCTGCCACCCTGCTAAACACCCAGAACCTTCTACTTCACTCACTCCCATCAGCCAGTTCAGTTAGGATGGGCTCTGTGTACTGGAAGTTTTTCTAGGCCAGTAATGGTGGATTACATGGATTTTTTTCTCAATGATGTTTTACAATTTTATTCAAATTTTTTATCCTTTCTCAACATTTTAGCTTCACTGTTCTTGAATCTCCTTCAAACTCATTTAGCTTGCTTAATATTTATTTACCTATTTTGCAGAAAGTATTATCCAATATCTTTGCAAAAAATGACAAGTCATGTTAAAACTGTATTTTCCCAGAAAGGATATAGTCAGTTCCCAATAAGATTTGCTATATCTGTGGTGAGAGTGGAAGAAATCTGGTACTCTAGTTCTGCCTGCATCTTCTCCATCTCTGCTTCTCTGTCACAGAAACTCTATTTCTGGTGAGTGTGGCCCCAGCATTTGGGAATGGCTAGTGTGTCACAAGTTCCATTCTTTCCTTGTGGTGATGGAAAGTGATGTCATGTGTGACTGATAAAACATAGAGCCTAGTGGGAAGTCATCATAGACCTCTCCAGAATGTCCATGACTTCCTCTCACCTTGGGACCTTCCCCTTCCTTAGGCAATCCTACCATGACGTGATCTGCTGAAACCATGAGACTGCCTGATGTTACGCTTCTCTACTTTATGAAGCACCCAATGTCCGATGTTTTGATTTCATAATAGAAAAAGACTAGTACACACAATCAATGACCTGAGGCAACTCTTTCTTCATCTCCCAAGCAATTTTTTTGAGACAGAGTTTCTTTGTGTAGAACTAGATATCCTGATAGTAGAGCTCTGTAGACCAGGCTGACCTCAAACTCACAGAGATAAGCTGTCTCTGTTTCCCAGGTGCTGGAATTAAAAGTGTGTGTGCCACCACCACACAGCAACTTGTACTTTTTTGATACTACTCACTTATAAATACTTTTTGTGTCATTCTCAGATACAACACCACTTTCATCTTAAATTTTTTATTTTTCCTAAACCTGATGTGGGGTTGTCACTTTTGTTGATCTTTTCCAAAACTCAACTCTTAGTTTGTTGACTTTTTTGTTGCTTTATAATATCTAATCATATATCTCTGCTCCAATCTTTATCATTCACCTTTCACCAGCAAGATCTAGTTTGTAATTTTGTAGTTCCTTGAAGTGTTAATTTTGAAGTTGAACTATTTTGATGCTTTTTTTCTTTTAAAAAGTGTTTTGAGGATCATACAGCAGAGGGTGGGCAGAGTCTAAATAGCAGCTACAGAGGGAAGGGTTCTAAGAGCAAGATGGGATATGAGCTTAGCAAATGGAAGTGTAGCTTTGTGGGGGGATCATGTGTGTAGGGGACCACAGGAGCTGGAGACTCTGGGTTACATTTCCAAAAGACTCAAGTTGTGTTCTCTGTGAACTGCATTCTTAAGAATCCCAGAACTAAATCAATCAATCAGTCAAGAATCCCAGAGCAAGTGATTTTGCAAAGCAGAATGAACTAGTCAAGGACACATATTTCGCTCTTAACTAACACTTGTCAAACTATTATGGTTGTTACTACAGCTGACTTCTCCCTGAGCAGAAATGCAACAAAAGACATTCTACTAGGAAGACTCACTTTAAAAAAATAAAAAGGCAAAGAGGAACAGTGGGAAAAGAGGAGTGTTAGAAATCAGAGGACACATACACCCCAGCAGATGCACAAAACACAGCAAAGAACCATACACACACATATGTTCACACATATATACACACACATGCTCACATACACATGCACACACATGAAAACATACATGCATACCACATATCCACAGAAAACAAAAAGACTATACAGAAAAGAATAACTCTAGAATAATAGTACTATGGAAGAAATTTCAAGGCAGAAACCTCAGAATAACATCAGATTTACTATTTTCAACAATCTTAGGAGCCAGGAAAGCATGGATTGACATATTCCAAGTCTTAAAAGAAACCAAAACTGGAATATCCCAAAAAATTGTAATAAATTAGATGGGGAAATAAGAATATTTCAAGACAAACAAAAGTTAAAACCGTTCATTAATCTAAGTCAGAACTGCAGGAAATTCTTACAGGAATACCCAATAGAGAGGAAGAAGAAAATTTCATGTACCAGTGCACAAAGGCAGGATGCAGTCCGTGAAGGCCACGGATGGATAGATGAGAGCACAAAGGAAGAACCAATCTTGTCCAACACAGCGAACCACCAAGTATTATTCAGTGCTTCCAGGAGAAAGAAAAAGAACTAACAATTAACCAGCCAACCAGAGCAACAATCCCCAAATCATAAACAGTAGCAAGCTCTTCTCAGTCATTCTGTAAATGCACATACCCTTAACTCACCAATTAAAAGACACAGACTACTGGACTGGATCAGGAAACACACATAGCTAAAAAGACACCCATAACCTGAGAGACAAAGGTTAGAAATCAATCTGCTAAACAAACAGAACATGTAAACAAGTTGATGTAGCAATTCTCATACCTTCAAAGTAGACTTTAAACCAATCTAATCAGAAGAGGTAATGGGGGCTGACTGCTACTTATCAGTAGAGTGAACACTTAGTCAAGTGGACATAAGTATTCTAATATGCAACAAATTTTATTCCTTTGATTTCAAATCACAAACACTGGAAGACTGCAGGAGTCCAGACACATTAATATGAAAGAACTCAGTATATCTAGAAAGGTTCTTCAAATAAAAACTCAGTAAGCAAACCTCAGAACTAAATTACTGAACAGATCAATTATACTTGAAAGTCATTACAGAAAATTCCACCAGACAGTAAATATACATTCTTCTCAGCAGCACATGGAACATTGTCTACAATTGCCCACACTGCAAAAGAATAAACCCTAGTAAATAAATAAATAAATAAAATTGGGGGCTAGAGGGGTGCCACAGCTGGTAAAAGTATTTACTGCTTTTGGAAAGGAAACAGGTTCTCCCAGCAAGCAAAAGTGAAACGGAACTGCCTGCAATGCCAGTTGCATAGGTCTTGACACACTCTTCTGACTCTGCAGACACCACATACATGTGAACATTCATATATGCAGGTAAAACACTCTTGCACACAAAACAAAAAAAATAGGTTATTTTTTAAAAGCCCACTTTCTGTCTCCTATCAAATCACAGTAGAATCAAACTAGAAATCAGCAGGAATAACCTTTGAAACCACAGATACTTGGAGATTAAGCAATACACTTTAAAATTGTATGTGTGTGTAATTCTTTTGAAAATTTTACACATACATATAACATATTTTTATAAAAACCATCCCTCCTTCTCCTCTTCCAATATTCTTCTGGATATCTCCAAGCCCTTCCAAATTTCTTTTTCCCTTTAAAAAAATTTTCTTTTAATTTCTTTATTTAAAAAAACCTCACTAAGTGACATTAGTGCTGTCTGCATGCATATGGGTATGCTATCATCCACTGGATCATAGTCAACCTACTAAGGACTCTGGGAAATACTGACTCTCAGAAGCCATCAACTGCCAATAGGTAGCTCCTCTGCTATGGGTGCGTCCTCCTGAACACTTCCTTATCCATATCGAAATAAACAACAGCGCATTAATAAATCAGGAAGGGAAATTAAAAATTCCAAGATTAACAGACTACCAGATCCTATGAGATGTATCCAAGTCAGTCCTAAGAGGAAAGTTTAGAGCTCTAAATAAATTTCTAAAAATCAGAGAGCTCTAAAAAGAGAAGAATCTAATTTTATACCTAAAGTTCCAGAAAAGCAAGAGGATACCAGATCTAAATGTAGCAACAAGAAACCATGGATCCCAGGCCAAGGGTTAATGGCATAGAGACAAAGAGAACAATACATACATAGGATTAGCAAACAAAAAGTTAGTTCTTTGGTAAAGATTAACTAGATTGTACAACACCTAATAACATTAAACAACAGGAAGAGAAAGGAGCCAAATTAATAATATTAGAGACAAAGGGGAGCTCTTACTATTGTAATGAAATCCATACCATCAGGGAGTGCTGTAAAAACATTTTAGCAAATTAGAAAATCCAGGAGAAATGTCTAGATGCATGCGACCATAATTCAAGGTAAGATAGAAATAATAAGCAAACCCATAACAGCCAGACTGAAGCGGTACTTAAATGTCTCCCCCGAGAAAGGTGACAGGTTAATCAGATATAACGCTGAATTTTATCAAAATTTTAAGGAAGATTTTATATATATATATAATCATTATAATTTATTTAAAACCTGCTGAAAAGGAGTCATACCATACAACAGAACTCTCACGTGGAAGGTTTACTAGGAGAGAAAGGGAGGGGCAGGAAAGGGGGCAGAGACCAGTTCCTGGGGACAAGAGTGGTGAAAGAGAGAGAAAGGAAGGAAGGAAGGAAGGAAGAAATGAAAAAGAGAAAGAAAGGAAGGACAGAAGGGGGAAGAAGGAAGCAAAAGAGAGCAAGAGAGAGAG